>LJIJ01000357.1:0-133782 GCA_001718145.1 Orchesella cincta
CTACTGGCTTATTAACCTTAATTTAACAAATTAAAGTCTCTTCGTACATGTATCAAATGAATCAATCCACTACGAAATATTTATCTAATGAACTATTTGAATGTCGTCTTTCATCATTTTGTGACATCATCATGTTAAGTTGTTTACTTTTGTACCATGAGATCTTAAACCTTCTTTTAAGTTCAAATACATTGCTTCATGTGTGTAAGAGTAAGTTGAAATTGGTGTGGTAAATATAATATCTTACATCAAAGCATCCCCAGACGATAGCATACGCTCAAAACCTTTAATCCTGTGTCACCCCAGGAAGTCCTATTCGATTTCATATTCATTTTCGTAACAGTGAACTATCTTAATTGAGTACAGACCGAACATATAGACTTTCAATTTCATACATAAGATTAATATACATGGCTTCACTTGCAAAATCTTCTAAATGTAAAAGTAAGTTTAAAGAAACAATCGTAGGTTAAGACAACTAACACCTTTACTAAAACAGGCGTAGTCATAGTCATTCTTTGTGCTGTTCTTTTGGTTCATTCATGCTACTAGCTTTCCAGAAAAGTACTTGCAATTATGACTTTTCGAAACGGGTACACAAAAGCCGTGAGCAATAAGCTGCAGTAATTATTGTAGATGGTAGCTTACAGAATTGTATACGAAGGAGTATAGATACATGTTTTGATACACAATTGGTATAAAATTATTAAAATGTTTTTATTTCATTTTCAAGTGAATGAGCTTGTACTTCTTTGACATTGATTTACATGTTTTAAAAACAGCATGTTAAACGACAACGAATATCGTAAAGAAACGGTTTTAGATAGGTTGTTTCTTGTCTGGCTTGTCTGCTTTTACAAAATATTCCGTACGATAAATCTCATCGGATAAAATCACACTGAAGTTAGACGAACCCACAACAGCTCCTTTTATACTTAGTCAGAACAATGAATTCTCTTATCAGGAGCTCACGAAAATGTAACACAACACAGACTCCATGCTACGGCCATGTGTCAAATAAAACAAAGCAAAACATGCACCTGTTATTCCAAAATTTAATGAGCTACGGTACCTATTGTAGCCTAGAGAATAGTAAACGAAAGGGTACAGATACATATTAGGTTTTTATGTATTTGAGCATTTGTCTAACATGTAAAAGTCATCTATCTGGGTTACACCTGTGAGGTCTCGTTCTCAGCGATTTACAAGTTTTACGTAAATCTCTTTTTACTTTGCTTTATGCAGAATGATAAGCACTTCTGTTTCAAGTATTTGGTCAAATATTTGACTAAGAGTTCCCATTGTCGGTTAAAATGGACAGTGGATGAAATTAGACTAAGAGTTGAACATTTCTCGATGCTCAACTCAACTTCCAACTCGGCCGCTCCAATATAAAATGACAGGAAAAGTGAAGTCAGGAGCAGTTGTATTTCGATTTTGAACCAGACACTTCCTAGTTTTGCTAGAGGTTGTGGCAGCTCTGCGAGTTCGCTCCAGACATGCGATATAAAGTCTGACTCCTTGAGCTAACTCCAGGTTAAACATGGTTCAAGTTGACCCTTAGATCCTGCCATTTGCATTTGATCTAGTCTACTTTGTGGTTGAGCCTCCTCCTCATAACGCTAGTTAAGTTCATTGTGGAAGTAGCTGACTTTGTCAGATTCCCCACTTCCTCAACATCCGTAAATCCCTTGTGGAATGAGAGTCATATTAAAAGCCAAAAGCCATCAAATGTGTTTTCTCACTTATTTATCAGCATCATTTGCATACATTTTAGCATTCCACCATCGCGGCTATTTCCATTTAAGAACACTTGATTCTCTTACTAGCGAGCAAGCCTATGTAGAAAACTGGGTTTCTGGGCTTGGCCATCATTGCAACGATTTAAACACTCGCAACCACACAACACCATGCAATAAAAAATTCAATGGTATAATGAATGCAATGTCTCCAGTGCAGTGCCACCAATTTCCAACAACACTGCACTGAATGTTGTTTAATGCGTGTTGTATTATCATAACCCAAAATACAATAAAAAATATCCAGTGTTGGTCAGAGTATACAAGGAGCTCACAGACTCTAAAATCCTTCAGATTGATAGACTATAAGGCAATTTTGTATAAAACTCTTTTTACAGTATAAGAATTATATTTTTTCGTTTATGAATATAGAACACAACCAAATACATCAACCACCAAGTTTTGAAATTTTGAATGAGTTGTTTCATTTGAATTGAATAAAGTTTTATTCCATGCTAAAAGGAACTTACGTTCAACCAGACCAAAAACCACCTGGCTGAATAGGCATAATGGATATTCAATGGTTTTGCAAATACTGATTTGTCGTGTGCTGGTACAGTCTTCGATTTTATACAGTCAGGCTACAATATACATTAAAGTGTACGGGTTTCCGTTTTAAATCAAATTTGTTTTAGCAAACAATAAATCTATCTCAGGAAAGACTGGGATGACTTCTACTGACTTATTAACCTTAATGGCATTATAATTTAACAAATTAACGCTTTTATATAGACAATTTTGATGCTAAATCGAAAGGGAAGAGCAATGTATCTTTTATTGTGGTTACAAATATAATTATCACAATGATATACCTTAACAACCGAATACAAAACGCTTCACCTCACGCTTTATTGGTTTATTAAATCCAATAGAGTCCAATAGATCCAGCTTTCTTATAAGGTGACATCTTAACTTTCATCCTCAGGATTACACTTTGTAAATTTGCTGGATTTCATATTCCTATGCTTCTAAGTCCATCTTGGGGTAAGTTGGACGCTTCATCTAATAAGCATTCTTAACTACCAACGTCTCATTATCTACTAACTACTAACGAGTTTCATTATCACCTACACAGGGGCGACACAAAGTCCAGTCTTGAATTAACGTGTCCAGGCACCTAGTGAACCAGTTTTTTAACATCTAGAAAAATTAGGGTTCATGAATCCCTCAGTTTTGTTGTTAAAAATTATCAATCAATTGAGTATACGTGGACAGTAAGCATGTTTCATGCATGGAAGAAAAAAGTAATAAGTATAAGTTGTAAATTGAAAGGACTTTCTCCAAAGTTGAATATAAACTCTTGGCCCAATCTGCAATCTAACCGGCTTTTTTAGGTCGACCAACTATTCCACATTTAACTGTCTTCATGATGCGTTAAGACTGGATAACGTTATTGAAAGATATACGAATTTCAGGGGAAGTTTTGAAATACTTTATGTTTAAACTGCATAGGTATGGTGTTTTGTAATAACCTTTTTTTATTTACAAAAATTAAAATATGCATTTCGCGGTAATAAAGACTCCAAATGAACATTTAAAATTGTACCAAATACAATGGTTTTATGCTTATGGTCCGACTAACTCTGACACTTCGGTCGAATATATCGCTTCGTTTGTAGTTATATTTTGTTCTTTTCTAATTCAGTTTAGTGTTTAATTTTGTACTTTTTTCACGATTTTAAAATCATCTGAAAACTTAATTCTTACTAAGAAAATGACTTTTGCTCCCGTAATTATTGCTATTTCCAAATATCATCTGAAGACTTTAGAGTCTGTGAGCTCCTTTTATACTCTGAGCCAGAACACGGATATTTTTTTATCTGGTATTCTGTGTTATGAAACACAACACCGTAAACAACGTTCCAGTGCAGTGTTGTTGGCAAATCTAGCTGCACCTGCTCAGTCTAATTCAGTTTAGTGTTTAATTTTGTTATTTTTCGCGATTTTAAAATGTGACAACGTTTTTGAATGTAGTCAGAAAAACAAGCCATCAGATAGTATGTACGCATCCATATAGAAGAGTGCATTTCAACCAAAAAGACTGCATCAAGCCCAGTTTTGCGACATTTACAGCATGCATATGGACTCCGTGTTGTGTTAATTCATGAAAAAAATGCAATTTTGCATCCCAAAATAATCTTTTTAATCAAAGGATGCAAATTGCATATACTTTCTGTGCTTTAGTGTTTTAGCAAATTTCTTTACAATTCGTTATTTTATTTTATTAGAGCTTTATTCTAACTAAGCACTAACTACGATGAGGATTTATGTGGCCGTCAATTGTTGAATGTCAAACAATTGTGTCGCATTTGAGTAGTTTAAAGTACATAAAATTCAGGCTACAATTTAATGTATATTGTAGTCTGACTGTATAAAACCGAGGACTGTACAAGCACACGACAAATCAGTATTTGCAAAACCATTGAATATCCATTATGCCTATTCAGCCAGGTGGTTTTTGGTCTGGTTGAACGTAAGTTTCTTTTAGCATGGAATAAAACTTAATTCAATTCAAAGATGAAATATAACTTATTAAAAACTCTAAAACTTTTAAAAATAATAAAGATAAATAAACAAGCTCTTTTAAGTGAGAAAAAAATATTAGCTCGTGGTTGATTTGTTTGGTGTTGTTTTATAATCATAACGAAAATATATAATTCCTACTAGACTGTAAAAGAGTTTTATTCCAATATCATTTAGACTTCAACTATCATCTGAAGACTTTAGAGTCTGTGAGCTCCTTTTATACTCTGAGCCAGAACACTGATATTTTTTATTTGGTATTCTGCGTTATGAAACACAACACCATAACAGCATTCCAGTGCAGTGTTGTTGGCAATTCTACCTGCACCTGCACTTGAAGACAATGCATTCATTATCACCATTAGAATTTTTTTATTGTATGGTGTAACCCAGATAGATGACTTTTACATGTTGGACAAATGCTCATAATGCATAAAAACCTAATATGTATCTGTACCCTTTCGTTTACCATTCTGTAGGCTACAATAGTTACCGTAGCTCAATAAATTTTTGAATAGCAGGTGCATGTTTTGCTTTGTGTCATTTGACACATGGCCGTAGCATGGAATCTGTGTTGTGTTACATTTTCATGAGCTCCTGATAAGAGAATTCATTGTTCTGACTGAGTATAAAAGGAGCTGTTGTGGGTTCGTCTAGCTTCAGTGTGATTTTATCCGATGAGATTTATCGTACGGAATATTTTGTAAAAGCAGACAAGAAACAATCCATACATATAACAATCCAATAACAACCAAGCTACAAAAGCGTTTCTTGACGATATTCGTTATTTTCTGAAATGCTGTTTTTAAAATATGTAAATCAATGTCAAAGAAGTATGAGCTCACTCATATGAAAATTGAAATAAAAACATTTTAATAATTTTATACCAATTGTGTATCAAAACATGTATCTATACTCCTTCGTATACAATTCTGTAAGCTACCATCTACAATAGTTACAGCAGCTCATTGCTCACGGCTTTTGTGTACCTGTTTTCGAAAAGTCATAATTGCAAGTACTTTTCTGGAAAGCTGTGTGCATGTTTGCCAGCACATGAATGAACCAAAAGAACCAGCACCAAAAGAATGACTATGACTACGCCTGTTTTAGTAAAGGTGTCATTAGTTGTCTAATAACCTACGATTGTTTTCTTAAAACTTACTTTTAGATTTAGAAGATTTTGCAAGTGAAGCCAGATATATTAATCTTATGTATAAAATTGAAAGTCTATATGTTCGGTGTGTACTCAATTAAGATAGTTTACGGTTACGAAAATGAATATGAAATCGAATAGGACTTCCTGGGGTGACATAGGATTAAAGGGTTTTGAGCGTATGCTATCGTCTGGGATGCTTTGCTGTAAGATATTAGGTTTACCACACCAATTTCAACGTACTCTTATACACATGAAGCAATGTATTTGAACTTAAAAGTAGGTTTAAGATCTCATGGTACAAAAGTGTTTTAAACAACTTAACATGATGATGCCACAAAATGATGAAAGACGACATTCAAATAGTTCATTAGATAAACATTTCTTAGTGGATTGATTCATTTGATACATTTACGAAGAGACTTAACAAATACACATTGCATTGAAGTACAAATTATTGTGCGCATAGAAGATGTTACCCTATGAATTAAAGAATGTAAACATTTCAATTAAAAGCTCAAGAATCACGTTGTTGCTGTATGGCTTTGAGCGTCACTGCTAAGCTTTAAACTTAATACGCGATTGATTTGCATTCCATTTGTTACAGAAGAAATGCCTTTTATAATGTTTAAATGTCAACTGTAAAAACAGCTCACACAAACTGTTTTAACGCTCAGTTGGTTGGTTTGGCATCAAACTAATGTTTGCATGCACCTTGTCCTATCCTAGTCAATAAACACTTATCGAAGATTGTGCATTTGAAAATCATCTGAGCATTTAAAGTCGCAGTCTAAATTATCGTCATCATGAAGAAACTTACAAATTTTATACTTGTGTGCTTGTGGACACTGCTTTATATACCTGGGGGCAACTTGGAACATTCGAAAATTGAACCAAGTCTCTTCGAAAACTCTGTCCAAACCCGTCGAGTACTTGTGAGCTATGGGTCAACGGACAAACTTAAAAGCATTTGTGATCAAGTCAGTTACGAGTATGCCTACTATCCAAAAGCACAACGAGCTTACGCTGTGTTCAAGGCTCTACATAATTACTCAACCGAATGCCAGAGTCCTGCTCAAAACTATTTGGACTCCAATTCGTACACTTATTCCTGCATGTGGTCCTCCAACACAATGGTAGTTCATGATGCTGATCATCACTGTGTTCAACAGCTAGCGGCTTTCGAAGATGTTGCATCTATCACTGCAGATGTTGAGTCTCCGTTGGACCCTGTTGATATCCAAGGGGGTGGTAACTCCCCTTCAGATTTTAAAGTTGGGATGACTTGGGGACTTTCCAAAATTTATGCGAAGGAGGCATGGAAATTTGGAGCGTACTATGGATATTCTTACGGTGGATTGCGACGTGGTCAAGGTGTTATAGTGGGTCACATTGATTCAGGTATGTTTACCATTTGTAAATTGAGATTGGGAAAAATCTCTGTCTAAAGTAGTGATTTGTTTCATGTTGTCATATTACAGGGGTAAGATACACACACGAAGCCCTCCGAAATAGCTGGAGGAAATACAGCGGTTGGGCAGATGGTAAATATTAATGTTTTTTAGTGAATGAATTCTTACTGAATATATCAGGAGCTGTTTATTTTCGCTTTGCAAAACTCTGTTAAATATGAGTACGAGCTGAAAACGAACACGATGAAATAGTTTTTTCTGAAACGATATTAGCTACTAACGAAAGTGATTTAAAATGAAATACTTGAATGTTTTATAGGATACAACAAAAGCAAGTCTCTTCCTCAAGACAAGAACGGTCATGGAACTCACACGATTGGTACGATTGTGGGTTCTCACAGAATAGGTAAGCGTTAAAATTAGTTTGGTAATGCTAGAGTTTTACTGCTAAAAGTGCAGATTTTTCGACCACAAATTGTTATTACTTATGCCTACCAACTTCAGGTGTTGCTCCGGATGCAGAATGGATTAGTTGTCGTGGATGTTTCCAAAAATCTTGTCGTCATTCCGCTTTACTCTTTTGTTGCCAGTGGATGCTCTGTCCTTATAACACAACCACCAGTTCAAAACCAAACGACTATAATGACTGTTACTCAACCCCTGATCTCATATCAAATAGTAAGCCACCTGGAAACAATGTTCTTGTCTTGTACTTGTAATGCACGACATTCATAAGTGTTTTAATGTTAATATTATTTAATATTAATTTAAAGGCTGGGGGTCAGTTCCAGGAAACGATTTGTTTGATAGGTGTATTCTATCTTGGCGTGCTGCCGGTATCATCCCAGTTTTTTCTATTGGGAATTCGGGTCCAAAATGCAACACGACAGGAAGTCCAGGTATGCATACGTTTTAGTGATTTTACTGATAAGGGATACACAAGTATTCATCTTCAATTACACACACTTACAAATTACTAGGTAGCAATCCACATGCGATAGGAATCGGTGCATGTACGGAAAATGACGATTTGGCATTCTTCAGTAGTCGCGGCCCAACTGATGATGGTCGCATAAAACCAGATTTTTGTGCACCAGGAACAGCCGTAGTTTCATCTTTCTTTAACAACGACACTGACTACAAATCTTTAAGGGGAACAAGCATGGTCAGTTTCTGCTCATGTCTTTTCTATGCTCAGCATTTCTTTTTATTGATTGATGCATTTCATTTTAAATTTACATAGGCGTGCCCACATGCTGCTGGAATCATTGCATTGATGCTCTCATGGTGTAAAATTCCGTATGAAATTGTTTACAGTATTTTGCAAAGCACTGCTGAAAGAGAGTACCTTGGTGTCACGGATCAAGTACCCAAAACATGAAACTTTATGATACAACATATAGGGAAATAATGTTTCTTTCTGAATCTCCGTACTTTGTTCTTGATTTTAGGTATGCGGCAATACGACGTCAGAAATATTTCCAAACAATTTTTACGGATATGGACGCTTAAATGCTTTGAAAGCAGTTATTAAAACAATTGAATTCTGTAGTCACTCCAAATATGTTTACGCAAGCGCAACTATTCCCTCACAGCTTGTGCCGTACTCACCAGGATATTCCGCAGATGGACAACATCAACTGCAATTTCAGCAAGAACATAGCTACTACTGACACACCATGAAAGTATGCTATATATTATATAACAAAGTAATGAAATGCATGTCCTTGTTATCAATTATAAATATGTTTTGTATTGCAGTAAAGCATTTAACGATTTTTATGCAACGTTTTATTACTTGTACTTCATGATATTTAAAGCATTTTTAAATCAATTGGAATGAATGAATGAATGAAACTTCTGAGATGGCATTGAAAAATACGATAGTAGACGCCATGAATCAAACAGCCTATGCATTACCAAAAATGATTCTCAAAGCAAATTGGATATACAACTTCAACAGAAACAAATTGAATTTATTATTGTTTACTCCGATATTGAAACTATTTTCAGCACAGCAGCTTTTGAGTCTATTTCAATTTTGAACTAGGGGAATTGCGTACTTCAACTTAAAAAACGAAGAGCTTTAACAGTCTTTACAACCAGGCAATGCAGTTTCTACCTTTATAAGTTTATGGAATGCTAACAACTACATATATCAGTAGAAGATAATAATATTCATTGCACGAACGATTGAGATTTGTTTAACTTAAACCAATCTCTGGGCAGATCAGTTCTATCTTAAAAATCTAAATCCGTTTTTATATAATACAACTTCAGTTGACTGCGATTTGTCACTTGTGTGGTTTTCACTGGTTTATTACTTAAGGAAGGTATTTTTCTAATTTATCTAATACTAGTTTGAAGTCTATTTTCTAGTCCGTAGGTATAATGGTTGATTATTGGAATGCATCCTTTATATTTTGGAATTGGCGGATCGCTAAATCAACAGGGAGATCAAAGTTTACTCGGGATAGTTTGTCAAGAGACCTTAGCGCGTCTTCAAAACCTTAAGGAAAATATAGCAAATTTTTAAAGGTATTTCATTGAAGGTTAAATAAGGTTTCAATTAGATGCAACACTATTAATTACCTGTTTGCGCAGTATAGCTCCAGGGTTGGTAATACTGTTCAATTAGTCCTTGACAACGCACTATGAGTCTTAACCAGGCAACAAGTTTACGAGCACTGTTAAAAATGAAATAATGTTAATGATATTTATAATGACAATTTTCGCAGTTTAAAATCACGGAATGAAACTTACTTCAATGCAGCACACACAAAAGCTTTAAAATGAGATTCTGGACTTCGTTTATATCGCGTGTGACTGCAAATTATGTTATCTATCGTACTCAACAAAAGCTGTGAAACGAACGAAAATCAATATTACATTAGTTACCCATAATAACCGATGCTTGAGTCTTAATTATTACTGTCTTTTTAAACACAAACCTGTTTGTTTGTTATCGCCGTGGAGCCAACAATTTCTAAGCCAAAACTTTGTGATAACCGTCGAGCCGGAGTGGCATTGTACTTTTCACCATTCTTAATTTCATAATACTTGAGTACCAAATCCCATGCTGAGAGGAATCCACTCCCTGCTGAACTTCTGGAAGGAAAGCAGCTCACAAATGGAACCAAACTTTGACTTTGACCAACCTATTACATCATAGAAATTAGTGTAATTATGCCTTTAGGGACTCAGTTGGCCTTTACACACATGAAGCTCAACCATTTTGATTCAGTAGTCCAAACTTACATGCATTAATCCGTGCTCCAGTAGATTTGCCATGGATGCTGCAAGGTCCTTTCTAACAGCCGAAGTTAGTGCTTGGTTACACAGTATAGACGGTGCATCTTCACAATCCGAAGTGTAATCGCTGTCGCAGGAGTGTCAGCTTGAACAGCCAACCCATATACTCTAGTAATTGCAATTTCTAGACATGCCCGGAGGTCTCTATTTTGTTAAAAGCATTTCTCATGTAAATGATGAGCTCCAGTGTACAGATCTAATTCCAGCTAAAGAATCAGTTTGAAGCTGCCAACTTACCCCCAATGATTTCCCTTGGCACTCTTCTTTAATGCATTCATATGGAACTGATTTGATGAGCAGCCGAACTGTGCCACTGCGAACATTTGTATAAGTGTCAGCGCCTTTTTCATCATTTGAATGGTTTTTGCTCGGAGCTGTTTTCCAGACAGACAAACCATATTAAACTTACAGGCTTACGAATGAGCTAAGATAATAATATCATTCAAGACCGCTTCAAGCATTATAGTGGTAGTATTTTGTTTACCTCCTCTTCATGGCCCATGTCGGTATGTGTGAATTCTTTAGTTTCTTTACTTTTGGTGCAAGCACACTTTTTTATGTCTGACGTAGTTTCGCCATGTAAGTACTGAATGAACCTCTCCAAGTCTGAAATTTGAGTTTTCAGTTGATCTACGAGCTGCTCTTTCATTTTGAGTGGGCTCACAATCTATGCATTGTGTAATCATTTTAAATTATTCATAAACTCAACCCAGTTGTTGCATTTCATTTCCATAGTATTTTACGTACATCACTTATCGCCTGATCAACTTGATATCTTAAGTCTTGATCACTGAGTTTTTCCAACTCATCCACATTTAAGTTTAAACGATTTTTCAATTGATCTAAAACACATTAAATTACGTTGTTTTACGCCAGTCAAACAACGGAAGAGGAAAACAAGCTCAGAAAGTTTAAGTATTTAACTTACCAACTACAATTTTATGCCGTTCTAAAAGCACGCTTTGTGGCAAGCCAGCATCACCAGTTTGGTATGCGTACGACTCAAGCTCCTCCAATTGTCCTTTTAACTGTGTAATCAAATCCTTCTGCTTTTCCCTTTGAATTCTCATCTTTTCTTTAATGTCATCAATTTTACAGGGTCCTTCCCCAGATCCCAATCGGTCAGTGACTGCACTAGGTATTCCTCGAAATGTAAACTCTTCCAGATCTTTCAACAACCCTTCTTTCTCCTCCTCAGGAGCGACAACTATCTGTTGCACTCGAAACTGGACCTGAGCGAAATGGGTTGTAAGGGCTAGGAGAGCAGATGTGAGTTGCTCCTGGTCATCCTTCATTTTCTTCAAATCGTCTGGATCCAAGGGTCTTGAGAGAGTAAAGTTTGAAATGTTCACTTAATATGCCTTTAATTTTTCAGAAAAGCAGATTGAAAACACTACTTACCCCTCCTCCTCCTGTGACCCATACGCTGAATACTCCTTGTCTGTGTCATTGGCCCCCAAGGGTGCCCAGCGTTCAGGGCGACCTTTCAGTCCTTCCCATGCATCCCACTCCTCTTCTGGATCTCCATCTGGATCTTGTTCATCAGAGTTTACCACGCCTTCATCACGATCTTCAAATGAGCTGTCCACTTCACTCGCCATTGTAAAACTACTACCCGTATTTCGTTTCCACAATCACAACACAATGAGAAGAGTCTGCTAATTATGTTTTAAATCAATATCTATTGGGACAGATGTTGCATTAAATATAGTTCCGATTTGAAGTATTAGTAGTAATTTCACTAAGTAAACACCAACAGTTTATTGTACTGCTCTCGTTGTATAATCTTGTATTCATGTCAAGTTACGACCGCGAGTTATCCTTAAGTCTTGGTTCAACAGCTAAAGATAAAATTTCATCAAAATTTATTGTCAGCAGGAAGATACATGAGTGCAATTAGAAGTTTGTAGCCCGTCACGTCACACCAACTATTATTGAAGGAAGAAAGGTGGACTAGAACGAGAGTAAAAAAACAAGTGTAGATTAATGGAAGTGAATCTCGTTTCTGTACTCACGCTCTCGTAACCCTATACTAAACTCATCCTTGCAAAGTTTCGAGCTTAGACTGGTGAATGAGGAACAGCAGGGTGGATTTTCACTACTGAACCGAACCAAAGGGCTAGAAAATAAAGGCAGCTGACGAAAGTTATCAATGGACGTCAGAGCAGGAGAACCAGGAGGGTGAGCGGACGTAATCCCGTATAAAATTTTGATAAACCGATATGTTCTGTATGTGTAATACTCTTCCGAGCTCCTTAATATTGGTGATGGTGACATGGGAAAAGGAAGAAGGGGAAAGCAAGAATACCAGGATCCGATCAAATATGCATACTTTTTGCAGAAAACGAGTGGGCAGACTACCAGTTAGGGAAAGTCTTTCTTTAGTGCGTGCGTAGGTGCAAAAATTGGCTGGAAAAAGAATAGCAACTACCGTGCTCGTGCTGGAACTCTAGAAATAACATGCCCAAGGTTTTTTCTGACTTGGTTGTGTCTTTATAGTGGAATTTTATAGTATGCCGTGGATGTGCATGCGTATTCCTAAATCTAGCTATGATTATCTATGATGAAGGTTTATGGTACATGCATTATTATGACTATCATCCCTGGAATGAAATGGGATCCAGTGGTTTAGAGAGAACCATAATGGCAGGTTTTACACTATAAAAAAACGGCGACCGTTCACTACATCCGTTGTACACAAAGTGTGTCATGTCAATGTAACGTAACAACGCATACACAAATACCAAGAACAGACAGACTGCACACAAAACATGGAACGCGATGATCGCACATACACACGTAAAACGTAAAGTACGTGTGTGATGTGTTGGGAAGAAGGGAAAGCAAAGCTGCTAGAAGAACTTCCAACAAGTCAGCGTGAAGCCTGCAGACGTCATCATTACCACATTCTCGCAAAACCGATCGATAGAAATGAGTTCCCTACTCATTTTGTATTGCTTTGTACAAGCCATCCATCAATATCTTGAAAATTAACATGGACTGCTAGGAGTTTGGCAGATGTGAGCTTATTTGTCTATATTTAATGGAAGCACTACTTGCATAATACTTTTATCGCTTTATGTTACCTACGTTGTACTAATGTGGATTTGTCGCTGGAAGCCAACTGGAAAGCTCTGTACACTTATACTCGCACAGTCATACTTCTGGGTGAATTTTAATGAGAATGAAGGCGACAAATGTAGTCGTAAGGTTGCATCCATTAGTACAAGGTGAGGATGATGATTCCTCTGACAATTCTTCCAACACACCGGTCTGTTTTATAGATAATAATATAAATGATAAAATGAAATGTTCATAAATGGGCTCACATGGGCGGTTTGTCATTTCAATGGAGGATGCAAACATAATAAGTGTCAAGGTAACAGCAATCACCTTTAATTTGGAGTATTCGTAACACTTATTAAATTGTAAATTTTGGAGCCAAGTATCTCACCCTTTATCCATTTACATTTGTACTTGTATGAAAGCAATATTCATAAATTCCAGTAAGCATTACGTTTCCAAATAAAACATTGTGCCAAATCCATGAAAATTACATACTCTTTGTACTTGTTCATTCTCAGAGTGAACCAGTCACTATGTAAAATATGTTCAGACCAGAAGAACCCACAAAGTTCTCGACAGAAACATAGTGTTTCCGTAGTATGTAGGATTGTATTGTAAAATAGTAATGTAGCAAATTGATTACAAAGCGAATGGAGGTCGGAAACCGACGGTGGTCTCGTAAATTAATTATCGTGTTTTGCGGTTTTGAGACGAGAAGTGGATATTCGTTTCCCTAACTTATAATACTCCGTATGTTGGATAACCTCCAACTCCATTTTGCTGTCTGGTACTTCATAACTCATATTTTACAGCATGTCTGACTTACATACTATTTAACACTCAAGTCCAAGCCCGGTCATGTAACAATAAGGTAGGTATTCATAAAATGGAACAGCAAACCCCGCAGTATTTACACGCATAAATCCAGTCGGCTCGAGTCAAATAAGGTTTCATGGCTCAAAATGATCCATCAAATAGTAGGCCAGGAAGGTCATTGGATTATGAACATTGTTAATACTGCCCCTCAATAAAATAATGACAAAAAGTAATTGTAGCATTTTATGAAAATTACACTTTATTAGTTATTATCAACAGCTGCACATATATTTATGGCGTAATTGTCTTTGCTGAATTTTAGCTACCATTCATCTTTATAATTAACAATTGAATTTACTTTTCAGTTTCAAGTAACATTGGAATCTCAAATACGTTTAAGTACTGAAAGTTGTAACATTGAGAACACATTGAGTAACAAGTTTAATTTTTTACGAAAGTTACACAGTACTATATATAAGCATATAATTAGTTGTCATAAGTAATATAATCATAATCAAACTTAAATGTTATTACTTTCTTCAATAAAATACGTGAAAAATTTGTATACACTTAATTTCTGAACAAGACATAGGACGGGGAGTTGCCGGTTAAAGTTAAAAAGTCATTTACAAGTTCATTATAATGCAATGGATGAACACACATTGATTCATGAATCACACTAACAAGTAATCTCATTCGATCCTCAGTTTTTCTTAAAATTAGTTTCATAACTATTAAACAACAGCGAAGCAACAATGGAGCATTTTGAGTAGAGTGGAAAATGCTTAATGATGATTAATTTCGATTTTGAACGAGTATTGTGTTGACACATGAAAGATTTAATTGGTTAGTTTCATCAGAACTATTTTATCAACACAAATGTTTGTGGCTGCTAATGCTTTCCATCCACATGTAAAACCGGAAGTAATAGTTTCCCCTAGTTAGAAAATAGAATCAGCGTAAGCGCAGCCGATTGCAAAATTCTCAATTATTTAGATTATTTCAATATATCGTTAATTTCACACGGAAGTTAAAAGTACGAACGATAGACCCACATTAGAGTCTGTATCATAACCTAGTCAATAATGTATGTATTGCACATCATATTTGAGAAGAACACTCAAAGCAATATATTTGGTCCAACACTTTTAATCACGGTTTCTGTCAAAGTGAGAATGTGCTCTGTGCAATTATACATGAAGGGTTGAGTGGAGGTTAGTTGAAATGTCATGAGAAAAACATTTTAGTTAGTTAAAAAGAAAAGTAGTAGTACATTTTAGGCAATTAAGCATTAGTTACAAGTCGAGATTTTGACGAGGCCGAATGAGTTTTTCCTGGAAAAATGCCACGACTCTTCATGTAGCCAGTTAGCTGATCAGGTATTTCAGCAAGCACTTCTTGGGCTAGTTTAACCTGAGCTAGTTTATGTGTTGCATCATTAGGCACAGCCCATTGACCGGCTGGGGGTGGAGCAAGTGGAGAAACTGGACCAGCGCCATAACCAGGACCTACGGTGGATTTCATCCAGGAATAAGCGTCACGATACGGTACAAATTGTACGATATCTAAATAGGATTTAAATCATCTTCATCATCAACGGTTGCTTATTCTAAAATGTATGCTCTGTTTGGTTTACTAAACGTACCTCTGGCAGCGGGTCTTCCGTTAAACGAAATACGAACTGCATCGCCGTCAAGCTCTTCCATGGCTGTGAAATCAGCTCCGCCAACTATACCGCAATGAAAGTTTGAACACCAATTTGTTTATATATGTGAGTTATTTGAGAAATTATGTATGCTGGCAATTCTAGCAAGATTTGAAGCGTCATGTCAAAATACTACTTGCCTCCAACGATGATGATTGATAGCGGTAACGTAGATGCATTGACAATTGCCTATAGATTATTTGTAAAACACATTATAGCAAACTACTATATGACTATTTGAATTTACATCCATATTATATGCAAACAGTCCCTGAGTTGAGTGCTTAAGTAGTCATTATCGATCTCAAAATCAATTAATAACAATTTTGAATTACTTACTTCTTTCGTGTTGGGCATATCAGTAATGATGCCGTCAGTGATTATCAAGAGAATATAGTAGTGCTCTCCATTTTGATTCTGTGCTGCCATTTGGGCTACATGATTGATTATAGGGCTAAAGCAAGTTGGTCCATACATCTATAACCATACAACTCATTAGAATTCCGAATGCCATCTAATTTCAAATGGCTTCAATACATCAGCTACACTCATACTAACCTGAATTTGCCTAATGCAGTTTCTGCAAAGCGAAATGTTACAAATTGTCTCTTATCAAATTAGCTTTTACAGCATTAATAATGAAAAACATTTATGTATAAAAGCTCACAAGTCACAAACACAGAACTACAGTAGTAATTGAGGTTTTAATCAAATGTATTAGCATTCAGTTGACTTAAAGTCTGATTGATTTATTACCTGTAAGACTCCATCACACCAGGTATTCCATAACAATATGAAGATTGCGTTAAAGTCACGTAAAAGTTGTGAGATACAGCTCCAAGTGGTGGTATCCTTGCTCCAAAACCGTAAACTGGAAACATTTTGCCAGCGTCATAGTCCTGAATGATTGTACCTACAGACTGAATTGCCTGTTCATAAGGGTTTGGATTAGCAGGACTGTCCGAAAAGAAGTGAAGGGAAGCTGGGTCACTGGGATCCCCATTTGATGCTGAATGAAACAAAATCTCTAATGAGACCGGAAATCCGATAAGCAATGAATAAAACGGGTATAAAAAATTCAGATGATTTACATGTAAAATCGATGGCAAAGCAGCAATGAATTTGTGTTCCATTTTGAATGTAATCTAAGAAAGTGTAAATGGGTTTGATCTGGCACTGTAAGACAAGAAGCGTCGAGTTAGTTTCCCTGCCATCCGGATGTCGTAGACGTATCCCCCCTGTGCCTAACTCAACAAGTTGATTCAAACTCGTGTTGCAAGAGCCAATACACTTTTGAGTGCTACCCATCCCTATCTCATAGCAATCAACTTTGAGTGTCCTGTCTTTGTCTCCATTGCACAAACTTCGGACTGAGATCGTGGTCGGAAGCCAAGTGGGATTTCTCCCTGTAACCTTTTCGCTCCGGTGAACGATAATGCTCTTCCCAGCGTCATTTAACTTTGAAATTGTGTACATCACAGATGGTCTGAATACGAAACATGTTGTGGTTCCGATTTCACTTCCTCCAAATTTTATTGTTACCTGAAAATGAACCCAATGGAACGGTAATCTACATGCTGCATTTGATTCGCTATGACTGTGAACACTAAAGCATATATTTACTTCATCTTTGAGGGATGCAAGCTCTTCTGCAAGAAGTATTATTGTGCCTGCTTCGTCAGGTTTTCCTGATGGTGCATCAGTAACATATGGGTTTGGGTTGAGGGGTTGTGAAAGGCCTTGTGAACCTGCTGCAACAATGTGTGCTAAAGTGCATTCAATAAATCCTAAAAAGTCGTGGTCCGCAAGGTTGTGGGATGCACTGTCTATATCATATAATTCAAATCTCAATGGCTGTTGCTCCTCAAAGCGATACTCCATAGTGACCTAAATTGGCATTTAATATAATAAATGTGTCACATATGCACATTACAGCAGTATTTCCATACATTTAATTGACAACCTTTCGGGTAAAATCCGGATTTAGTGTGTCCTTAATAGTTTCAGTTCTCAGTAACTCAACCCAATGGTCACTTCCTCTTGGCTTGTGGTAAACGACACACATGGGATCCGATTTTGACAAAATGTCTTTGTCTAAAAGGTTTCTGTTGCAAAAAGTTGGTTGGTTTTGTATTGACTGTTACGATGCTAACTGGTGAAACACTGTGAAAATTTTAAAATGCTTACCTGCATGAAATCGAAATTTCTACCGACGATGTGGGTGCCGCGGCAGTACCCGGGTTAAAGGCGTTTGCAGCTTCCATCGTTCGTGTTTATCGCAATCGTAACTCACAACAAATAATAAAGTGCTGCTATTTTTCACTTGTACATTGAATCAGGGTTGTTGGGTAGGTAGGCAAAACGTTTTCCTAGTAGATGACGCACTTGCCATTTTTTGTCAAACGTATTGAATAAAAATGATTGGAAGCTAATGTTTGCATCTTGAATCTCATTTGGAAGAAAATCGTATGTAATCACAATAGTTGTCACTCTCATACACTCAAGTATTTGTTTTGCATTATATTAGTATATGTACGCGGGCCAACTAAATGACCAAACTTTCATAAACGCAAAAAACAAACCACTATTTCCTTTGTTCACTCT
The DNA here is from genome assembly GCA_001718145.1 of Orchesella cincta. NCBI lineage: Eukaryota > Metazoa > Arthropoda > Collembola > Entomobryomorpha > Orchesellidae > Orchesella > Orchesella cincta. Next base: position 18,391 of record LJIJ01000357.1, read on the forward strand.
TTCAGCAATACATTCCATATGTGGATTTACGGGGCACATTAGTTCATTTCCAGGTAGCCGTATAATTTCTCAATAAACCCCATCGAACCCACAAACCAGCATTGTGTAAGGTGGAGCAGTGAGATATTAGATATCAATCGGTGACCAAGCTCCAATTCAATATGATGTGCCACAACAATTCCAGGTAGGCGAGGCGAAGCATCCCCGTTTAGAGAATGAAATGTCAACATTTGTTTAGCATTTTAATGCTTGAGAATGTGCAGGCAAGCCTCACACCACTACTTCTTTTCACAATCAGTCTCAACCCTTTCTCCACACGTTTTGTATAAACAATTTCGCTCAAATTATTCATAGATGAGGGCTAACATCAAGGCAACGTGTGTTAATATAGGTCTCTTTTGATACTAGAGTGTCTTTCATGGGTTGACGTTGACAGGGGAAAAGGTCACAATGAATTTTCTGTTTGTACATGTTTATTGAACCTTTACACACCTTTTAAATGCGTAAATACTATTGACTGAGCAAGTACACAGTGTAATGTGATGATGACGATGAGTCAACGCAGATCATCATTGGTGTTGATATTGATGCACAACTACTACTTCGCAGCTTGGTTTTGGTTTAGCTAGCCTAGTTGCTGGAAAAACTACCAAAACCTTGTGTCTGACAGCCTTTCACATTTGCACGAGTATAAAAAAAACGTTTGGTTGGTTGGGAGAACCCATCATAAAACAAAATCTGACTGCTCATTGCTCCAAGCAAGAGAGACTTTGTTTACGTGCCACATAGTTTTTACGATCCTCATCTCCAAATGTCCAGCATGAGTACAACGTTGTGATCTAATTACGCTAGCTAGTGTAACACCTTCATACGTACACAATTCCAGTTTTACTCACATCTAGTTAGGGATAGCCAAGCAGGATCTAGAGGAAGTGCATGTCATATGACCATAATATTGATTCAACTTGAGCAAATTCTCCTAGCCGCCTGTTGACTTCGTCTCCGGTATTTTATGTGCACACATGCATGCTACTCATACTATATTCATGAGTTGGAAACACCCTGATTTGCTATAGAGGCGTATCTGCAAACGGTTTCCAACTTTCCAACATCTCTATTTTGTGTTGGCTGCAACTTGAGTTTTATGGGATCATTTCCCTTGGATTGCTTCGTGCCACGGACATATATATGTCCGTTCTTACCTGCTTTAATGTTATTGACTGGAGTGACCACAATTGAGTTCATTCCCATTCTAGGTTTGCTTCCACACTGTATTATTATGATGTGATAGGATTTGCATGCATAACTGGAAAATTATAGGGCCCAACAACAAGTTTGATATGAGTATGCAATAAAACAAATGAGGAATGTATGACAACAAACAACTCGGAATAGAATCGTGATAAAAACATGTATTTGCGATAAGCAATGGAACGAACCACAAATTTAAAATGTAACAAACAATCTAATATTTATCTTAACTGACATTACATGCACATACGGTAACAAGGTTGAGGACGTAACTGCCAATTACATACTGCATAAAATAGATTGATACATCAGATTTCTTTTAATAAAAATCAAATTTCTGATGGACGCCAATAAGGTCGTGGGTGGATATTTTTTTGGCTTATCATAACTACACTAATTATTAAGGGCTTGATGATGTACATACATACATAACGTAACATAACTCGTTTTACCTATTATAACTAAAACTAACGTACATATACGTAGTAATCCTTAGTTATATTGAATCATGCCTAGATTGCATTACTGTTGATTCAGTAGAAACTTTAGATTTTCCAAGTTGTGATTCAACTAATCCTGTAACGTTTTCAAGATTATACCAAAATAAAATACACGGTAAACCAGACAATCTTCAGCTTCATAAGTTCAGGCTTACACGCTCGTGAGTTTAGGTACGAACTAAAACTGATGAGAAAAACAGAGGAGCAGGGCTTAAAGTAGAGTTTTAACACATTCTAGTTTGTTAAGGAATGCCCTTTGATATATTCACGTATACTTACCAGCGTTCCAAAACAATAAACCTTTGACTACTAGTTCTGTATATGCCTAACTAGCGATATCTTGTCCTCCGTTAAGGTCACTACATGTTCATTTACAGATTTAACAGCTAAGATCTACGCAAGGCAAACATATTTGTTAAGAGAAGACAGGATATCCTATTTGTACAAACATATCAGCTTACTTCCTGTCCGTGTCATTATAAATTATTGAGGTGTACAAACTTTTAAACTCAAATGACTGCTCTGAACTCGTTCTCATAACAAATAACCAATGAAGGAGATGTGGCATTATTATTAAAAATAAAATTTGTTCCCGTGTCACATTCAATTTTCTGAATCCTCTCCCAAAGAATAAAATTAATTCGCACGCGCAAGATTTTCAAATGAAATAAGTATTCTGTTTCAACAATGTTTGCAACGCAAACTTGATATTACATAACTATAAAACACAATCTTCAGTTCAACCAAGTAAGCAATGTGTCTCCGAAAACTGATAAAATATTTATTAAGTAACAGTAATTACGCAACAAAACATAATTTTACTTTGCTACACTAACTTCTACTTGTAATCATCATACGTCTTTAAATAGTTTTGATTCTAGTTTAGATTGTATTGCTGCTAGCTGTCTTTTTGCTTCGCATTCTGGAAAGTTTCCTAATTCGTAGTACTGGGGTGCAATCTGGAGAAGCCACTGAGGTTTAATATCCGTAACGGTTCTAATATAATTTTTAGTCGTTAAAACAAACTCATTGTACAGGACCCACTGCGGCTTATGATCCAAGCAGGTTGAAGGGTGCAGCTGAACTGTCTGGTTGTCCTTAATGGTCAAATATTGTCCACTTCGTTCCAAATGGGCCACCTGTATCAATTGAGAAATGGCGTATGTTTACATACAGTTGAAATGTAATATGCTTGTTGGGATTTTTTACTGTGTAAAACAATACCTGCATAAAGAATCCTGAAATAAGGGCTTTCCGGATATTGATGTAGTATTCTCTTGAACTAAATTCCGTGGATGTTCGACTCAGGTTGAATCTATCCATAATTCTTGACAACTGTTGGCGTACATTATCAGCAGACTTCAAGCTGCGGTAGTTGATGAAATTGTCGTAGCACCACTGAGGGTCTTCAACATCTATGAGGTTATAATAGTGTAAATATATGCGTTATTTAAACTTTCTTAATTCGAGTAGAGATATTTTATATTATCAATTTAGCATTGACGCTGTCTTACTTTGCTTAAACGCGTGATACACATTGAGTAAGGTGAGATGGTCACCATCAATATGGGCAAATCTTGTCTTTGCATCATCTGCTGCCTTCTTTGTTTCGTTTGGACGTACAAAGCACTGTGGAACTACAGGAATGAAAACGGTTGAACGTTAGTCTCAATTCGTTAAATGCTATTGAATCTAATCACTACTTTTAATCAACTTACCAGAAAGCATGGCCGTAATGGATAAAATTTCGTTGGAACAATTGTATTCACAAGAGGATATCAAGAGCTTTGAAAGCTGGGGATCCAATGGGAACTCTGCCATCATGGCACCCAACTCCGTCAAATTCCCATCATCATCAAGGGCTGCTAAATAGTTTAGTAACTCCAACGCTCGCATTAGGGTTTCAGGTGCGGGAGGATCCATAAAGTCAAAATGGACAAGATCATCAATGCCGAGCTTTTTCAAGTTCAAAACCACAGATCCCAAATTGGATCTTAAAATCTCAGGATATGTATTCTCCTGCATTTCCTGTTTGAACGCTTTTTCAGTGTATAGTCTGAAGCATTTTCCAGGACGAGTACGTCCGGCACGACCAGCTCTTTGTTGGGCTGATGCCTTGCTAATTGGAGATACCAAAAGGGACTCCACTCGAATTCGGGGGTTGTATACTTTTTGCTTTGCGAATCCAGGGTCAATCACAAACACGACTCCATCTATAGTGAGGGAGGTTTCAGCGATGTTGGTTGAAACGACGACCTAGAATTATGAAATAATTTAAATTATTAAATAGTAAGAACAGTAACGCGCAAATCCAAGTTGTTCTAAAACTTACTTTACGCCCAATTGCTCCATTAGATCTTTTAGGAGGCGCAGGCTCAAAGATTCTCTGCTGGAGATGAGGAGGCAGAGTAGAGTATAACGGAATGCACTTCAGTTCCCCAACATCTGGTCCTAAGTTATCCACTTCTCGCTTGATTCTTTTACACGCTTCCTCAATTTCTTCCTGGCCAGTTAGAAATAGCAGAATATCTCCATCAATTTCCTCGCACATGTGTATTTGAACAACGGTACGAATGGAGGCTTCCAAATAATCACGTTCAGGCTCAGGTGTATAAAATATCTCTACGGGATGGGTTCTTCCAGGAACATTCATCAATGGAGCGTTATCAAAATATTGCTACAAGATACAAATAGTTGCAGATCGTTAGAATATGAAGTCGATTTTTGAATATGAAAATGAAAGAGTAAAAACAAAGTCTTTCTCATACCTGAAACTTTCCAGCGTCCAAAGTAGCAGACATAATAACTAATTTCAGATCTTTCCGTTGTTTTGTGACCTCCTTCAAAACACCCATCAAGATGTCAGTAGCCAGAGTCCTTTCGTGAGCCTCATCAAGAATAATTACTTGATAGTTATCCATCGTTGGGTCGGACATCCCTTCTCTTAACAACATACCGTCTGTCATGTACCTATAATTAAATACATACAGTTATCATTAGGTAACTATCGTTGTCTCAATCATAACTTTGAATATTAAAAAAAGTTTTTGAAAAACTTACTTGAGAATAGTTTTAGGACCCGAACAATCCTCAAACCTAATACTGTAACCAACTTCAGCCCCCAACGCAACATCCATTTCCTCCGAAACACGCTGTGCAACGGACATAGCGGCTATCTCCTAGGCTGAGTACAAGATACGCTGCGACTACCAGTTGATCTCGCAAATTCGACACACCATTGCGGAATCTGGGTTGTCTTCCCACTTCCAGTTTCACCCACGAGGACAATGGTTTGAAACTTTGCGAGCAGTTCCATAAACTTGTCCTTGTACTCCCATACTGGCAGCTGCTTTCTCTTCTTCAGCAGTTCAAAGTACCTCGGTGTGAAAACCATTCCGGAGTAAGGGTTTACTTGGGGAGATTTAAGGGCAGACAATGAGAGCAACACATTTTCTTCATTCGTTTTTCTAAAAAGAAGGCAATTAAAACTTAGTTACTGCTCATAGACACGTTTAAAATGCGATAATCAAATACTTTTTAATATACTTACGGTTTTTTGGAATTGTTCAAGGAGTCAGAGACATCCAACCGTTGTTTTCGTGACGACATCTTGTAACTGATACACTTGTTGCCACTTTAATGACAGGATGTTTTAAAAGTGTGTCTACTGATAACCAACTAGTTATCCACAACAAATAGCATTCACTTATATTTGGCCGACTCAATTTCTACTAAATCAGCTGTAATTGACAATGTTTTGCATTGCTTAAATACAATTTTCGTAGCTGACAACCAACAGCACACGTGTAACTTTTTAATCTTTAAAGTCACAATCAGTTTCAATTACAAAAAGCTAGTGATATTAAACTAAACTACGACTCTAACACGGAGTGACTGGAGATAAATTCTTTTACTACAAAATAGACTTAAGTTCATCCCTTGACATTTTTATTCCGCTCTAATTAACACGACAATAATTAACCGGCGAGAGCTTAATTAATTTCCAAAATCTACAGCAAAACTTGATTCTAGAGTGATCTCTCTCTCTCAGAACTCCTGCTCCTCGGCGACTCTACGATGGATCCTCATGCTTCCTCTTCCTTGCCTTCCTTCATACGCGCTATATAAGTTGTTGTCAATTTATCAATTTCTCGTTCTTTTCAGCATGTTAGCATTACCCTTTTATTCCTCATCTACATTTCAATGCACAAAGTATACTCAAGGTGCAAAAACGACATTTAGTACATAAGCAGCTCTTTTATAAACCCAGCCAAAACCTCAAGCCTCAATGCAGTGTTGCCACTCTTCTTCACCACAGTACATCTCCCTCTGAGCCGTACTAACACGGTAGAGATAGTAGACTCCGAGTTGGCAACGTGAAACACCTTATGACAGCCTTGCTAAGCGTTGGCTTCTTTTACTTAGGCAGAGCAGAGGTATATTTCGGAATATTAGCTTGCTCACGTTTGGATACGCATATTAGTCATTTACTTTACATCCTGAAATGGGAGAAATGTATTCATGGAAGAGTTTATTGAGTCAATTGTAAGACAAAATAGAAAAATGCGGCAAATGTGAGACCACCTCTAAACCTAAAGCACACAAGCAAGCATGCTATATCAGAGAAACACATGGAGTTGCTTTGCATGTGAGAAGAATCTAATCTGCATGATTTTGGATGGAACTGACATCGACTAAATTGTTGACGAGTTAAGTTTTGGTATGACTTAAATTTTAACTAGAAGGTGACCTTCTAAGTGTTCTAATTAACTGGCTTGGCCAGTTTAACAAGTGTTTTACCTTTTGACGTGCCAATTGAATACTGAACCAGGTTTTCAAAACCTTGTGTGTTGTCGGAGAAGATTTAGGGTCGTGATAAGTTAAGCCTTTGAATTAAAGATGCGGCAGTTTCATGATATGGGGTTGGACGATCGTCTATTGCAGGTATAATACATTAAAAGTTCGCGTGGCAACTAACAACTGATTGATGAATAGCTATCGAATGTTAACTGGTTTTCTTTTCCTTACTAATTTTTGTGTGTTCAATTGTAGGCGATTGCTAAACTGTCTTGGAAGGAGCCAACTTTAATTCAGGAGAAAGCCATCCCGCTGATCCTCGAGGGAAAAGATGTGTTGGCGAGAGCCCGGACGGGATCTGGAAAACTGGAGCCTTTTGTTTGCCAACCCTCCAAAAAATTCTGGACATCAAAGCAACGGCTCGAGAACAGGCAATTCGGGCCCTGGTTCTTGCACCCAGTAAGGAGCTGTGTCATCAGATTCATGCCAACTTTAAGCAGCTGACTGCCTTCTGCACCAGGGACGTCAAAGTGATTGATATTTCCACGCAGGGGGACTTGACCTCGGTGAAGTCGTTGCTGAACGAGAAGCCGGATATTGTTGTCTCAACTCCGACTCGGATTTTGTCTCATTCATCCGCTAAAAGTTTGGATTTGAAGGAGTCTCTCGAACTGCTGATAATTGACGAAGCGGATCTCATCTTCTCATTTGGCTTCGAAGATGACCTCAAGATGCTGTTGGGACATTTGCCTAAAATGTATCAAGCGGTTTTAGCAAGCGCAACGCTGACTGAAGATGTGATCAACTTGAAGAAGTTGGTGCTGCATAATCCAGTTATTCTGAAGCTTCAGGAGCCGCTGATACCTCCATCGTGTCAGCTTTCTCACTACGTCATTCGGGTGAGAAAGAAACTGATGTCATTCATATTGTATTAGGATGCTCGAAATTATTAATAATTTTGCTTTCAATACTCTTTCATTTTAGTCAGAAGAGGAGGAGAAATTCGTGCTGATCTACGCCCTATTCAAACTCAACTTGGTTCGTGGAAAGTCTCTCATTTTCGTGAACAACGTGGACCGATCCTACAAGCTCAAGTTGTACCTGGAACAGTTTGGAATCAAAGCTTGCGTGTTGAACGCGGAGCTCCCTCAAATGTCTCGGTGGCACACTGTCCAGCAGTTCAATATTGGGGTCTACAACATAATCATTGCATCTGATGATCGGTATCTCAATGAAAAGGCTCCGGAGGAGGTGGTCAAGGCTGAAAACAAAGATGATAAGAACCAGGAACAAGGCTCAAGCAATCCGAAGCGACGGCGTGATAAAGAATCAGGGGTGTCTAGGGGCATCGATTTCCAATATGTTTCGAACGTGATCAACTTTGATTTTCCCGTAGATTCTGAAACTTACATTCATCGAGTTGGGCGCACAGCTAGAGGCAATAATCAGGGAGCTGCGTTGTCATTCGCGAGCATGAAGGAAGCTGTGTTTCTTCAAGAGGTAAAGAAATTATTTGCAGTTGAATTAACAAATATAGAAAAAGAAACTTCAGTCTTTCTATTTATACAGGTGGAAACTGCCCTTCAGGAACTGAGTAGCGAAAGTTTGACAATGAAGCCATTCAACTTTAAGATGGAAGAAGTTGAAGGTTTTCGATACAGGGCTAAGGATGCCTGGAAAGCTGTCACTCGTATTGCAGTTAGAGAAGCTCGTTTAAAGGAAATTAGGCTGGAAATCATGAACTCTCAAAAGTTGAAGGTACACTTAGACATTAAGGAGATGATTGTATGCTTTATAGACTGAATTATGATTCGGTTAGGATTAAATGCAATATATTTTGGTTTAGGGATATTTTGATAACAATCCAAAAGAAATGCAAGCTCTGCGCCATGACAAGGCTTTAAAAACAGTTAAGCAGCAGCCACATTTGAAACATGTTCCAGACTACATTGTGCCCAAAACCCTGAAGCAACTAAGTCGTGGGAAATGGGTTAAAAATGTAGCATCCACGTCATCCGGCTATATTCCATTTCCACAAAAGGCCAAAAAGAAGAGGGGTAAAATTGGAAAAGGAAAGGGAAAGGTAAAATGATCTTTAAACTATCATGTTCCGAAGTGATGCTTGACGTATTTGTACATATATTTTAATGGCAATCACGTCTTTTACCTTTATATTTGACAGAAGCAGAAATCAGATCCGCTGATGAGTCTGAAGTTTGACGGATTGAATAAAAAGAAGAAACGCAAAGCAGCCGATTAGATTATCAATGAATTATACTAGTATTTTATAATTTTATTATAAGCCCTCGAAATATACATCGGTACAGACGCATTTGTAATTATAATAATACTTTTATTGTAATAAATACTTACGTTATCTTTTCTAACGTACATATAAAAATTGACTTTGTATAATGGATTGCATTATTAAAGTTCAAGTGCATAATCTTAAAAGATATTACTGTGTCATTAATGAACATTTATTTCCGTTCCATATCGTTTGGCAAAATGGTTCTTTTGTGCTTCCCTTTCGATGAAGGATTCATTAACTGAAAGTTTAAAACGGTTTGGCATGTTTACATGGTTCAAGGATAAATGGTAAGATTTCAATGTATTTGAATCGCAAGAAACTTTAAATATGAACAAGAATTACCTTTCCAATTGTGTAAAAAGTTCCTGAAGTAGGTCGGGCAGTCTGTTGGCATGAATGGAATCTGGCTGAGGTTGAAATTTCAATTTTTTCCCGTAAAGATGCGTCCCTTCCATCACCTTAACAGTGTAGGGTACAGAGTCGGCGTGTAGAAATTGGATGAAACAATATCCCTTGTATGTTGAGCCGTCCTTGGGAATTTTAATACATTTAACTGGTCCAGCCTGAAAAATACAATGTGACGTCATAATGAAACACGTTCATTTTTCTATAATTGCAGATCAAAATAGTTTAAATACCTCACCTGTTGAAAGAGTTCATATAGTATGGGTTCTGTTGCTTTGTCATCCAAATTGCCGACCCAAAGTACCGTATTGCCTTCTGTTTTCTTTTCCATATCTATGGGAATTTGTTTTTCGTCTTCAGTAGCTAAACTCATCTTGAAGTCTTAACTTTTATTATCTGCCTTTACAATCTCTTCGACTCAATGTCAACCGAAATGAATACGACGGTAAACCTTGGTTTAGATTACTAAACCCAACGATGGGTCACAACTGTCACAAGAGGTCTGTCGCAATTACAATTTGAAGGTGTCTTAAATAAAGGTTAAAGACACGCGTTGAATGCTATTTCTGCAAGCATTCTCCAGATACATGCAAGCTTTTCGGCTGTCTGCCTAACGTTCCAGAAACAAGTTTTAATTTTAAAAAAAGTGCTAACTCTGCATAATCCGCTTAAATCCTTGTGTTCGACTAGATCCGCACATGTATACAAACTACTAAGCAGCACACGAGGATATGTAGTAACATCTGAGCACTTAGAGAGTAAGCTGCTTGCTTTGGAAACAACATTATGCATGTCGTTGAGCCTAGCTACCCTTTACCATATATTGAACCGTTACCATGGCGTTGGCACAACAAACTCATTAGCTTAACAAAATGTCATGAAACTATTTACCATGTAATACGTCACGTCAACTCAAGTGGTTGCATGGTAATGGTACATTATAATAAAACTGCATTTGCCTTTTCAAGCAATGTCGTAAGTAAATTTGCCTCTGATCAACCAATGTCAGAAATTGGAAAGAGTTGTTCATTTACATGTTGATTAGGATAATTGACACAGGACCTTCTTAACATGAATTTGCAACATTTAGAGACCGTTATCCCAGTTTCAGCTGCTGTACAGGTAAAACCTTAACCGTCCTTGAACTCTCCAGATTTTCTAAATCATTAGCTAAAATAACTTCATCCATTACTGGTAACTCTTAAACCGTTATGATCATGATTATGAGTGATATATTTATATGATGAGAAAGGTGGTTTGCGGGATAAATTCCAAACAAGGGCAAAGGATCCGTCTGTAAGCTTAATTTTACCAGCTCCTCATTTTCATTCTTATTTGCATAATCACATTACTCCAACCGACATTTGCAGGATGGTGCTCAATCATACACAGTGACATGCATGGCATTTTCACCAGACTCCACTCGCCTTGCCGTCGGCCAGAGTGACTTGATAGTTTATGTGTATAAAATAGGAGAAGAATTTAAAATGAAAAAGTCCATCATTCACAAATATCAACAACCTGCTCCAGTAACCAGTATTGTATGGCCGAAGGAATATGAAATATTTTGCGGACTGTTGGATGGAAAGATTCGACAATGCCACACTGTCTCCCGGAAGGGGCCGAAAACGAGAACAATCATGAGCAACGAAAGTTGTAATATTGCCTTAATATCGAAGTAAATTACATGCATAATTACAAAATGAAAATCATCGCATATCAGGTAGAATGTCATTACCAAACATTTTTACTATTTGGCAGTGTTTGGGGTACAGAAATGATAGCTTCATTTACTGATGGACGAATTGCTGTATTTGAAATAGGAGATGAGGATGTGGTCTCATTGGTTAGTTCCATTCAATTAGCTCCAAGCTTCATTTATTGAAATTTATGATAAAACGCTTTGTTCCTTATCTCGACACCTTTCAGATCACAGTCATAAGGCATAGCTGTCCTCCGACCGCTGTTGCAATAACAAACGACGCCATTTTAGCCGGCGGTTACGATAAGAAGTTGTCCATTTATGATAAAAGAAGTGGAGAAGTAAAACAACTATTTGATTACAGCACTGACAATGACGAGCATGAGTTTGCTTGTGCGGCGGCGAATCCTGAGGGCAAATCCATTGTTGTGGGGAGTTACAACAAACTATTTGTTTATCATTATGTCGCTCGCCGTAAAGAATGGCAGGAAGGTAATGCACAAGACTTTGATAGCTTGTACATGGTATCCTCAATTCAGTGGAGGAAGGATGGAAGTGTCCTAGCTGTAGCGAACAATATTGGGGCTTTGTACCTCATGGAGGCTACTTACAAGTAAGGGAAATAATAAATTGAACGAAAATTGTTGATCTTTAGCACTGGAATCTCAAATAATGGTTGGAAATTACTTAAAATGTTAGGCGGACTAGACATGAAAGGTTTGAAATGATCTACTCCTCTCCAAGCAGCATCATTCTAAACATTTTTGATCCCCAAAAGTCCATATCAGTAAAGTCAAGGTTTGCATGCGAAATTCTGGAAGCAAAGTTATCAAAAGATGGGAATTTTGCTATTGTGAAAACTGGAGATACGTTACTTCTCTGTGAGTTGTTCAAATTATATAACCTTGTGGAAGCTTTGAAGTTATGAATAGTTCATAAGAAAATGTAATTTTTAATAGGCGAAGTTGCTACTGGTTTAACAAGCGAGATTCCTTGGCTCTACAGCGATAAGGACAAGGAAAGATTTTACTTTGAGTATGAGAACGTCTGTGTAATCTATTATGAGTCAGAATTGACCATCGTTGAGTATGGAAGGGATGAAACATTGGGTTCCTTCAGGTAATCATTTAATGCGTTACCCGTAAAGGTTTTATTATAACAACACATTTGAACTACTTCCATATAAAATGTTAATTCAGAGTGGACACAATGAACACACATGTCGTAAGTATACGAGTTTGTAAACGATATTTCGGAAATGAGGAACTGATCAGCAAAAAGCTCGCATATCTAATAGACCCAAGGTCAATAACAATAGGTTTGTTAAAAGTCATGTTATGAATTTTTTAAGCTGATATATTTTGCATCTGACAATCATGTTGATATTCATATGACCCATCATTTTAGTTGATTTGCAATACAACCTTACCGTTGGAAATGTTGGTCATGACACAAAAATTGACTGGCTGGAGTTGAATGAATCAGGGACGAAACTATTATTCAGAGATAAGAGAAGCCGGCTGTACCTTTACGGGGTAGATTCCTCAAACAAATTGCCCTTAGTCATGGCTTGCGACTTTGTTCAGGTTACTTCTTCCCATCTAAACTTATTAATCTCATTAAAACATAAAATATCTGACCAAAAACACATGTGCTATATACATTTAAGTGGGTGCCAGCATGTGACGTAGTGGTTGTTCAAACAAATGGTCTACTTCGAGTATGGTACAACCTTGAAACTCCCGATGTCACTGTTGACCATGATGTAAGCGGGCATGCAGTTGCAGTCTACAAAAAGTCTGAAAGAGAACCAACAGTTGTACAGCTGGAGGATGGGAGCTCAACCATTGAGGTTCCCTTGGATGAAGGACGCATTCAGTTTGCCACGGCGTTGGAATCTGGAAACTTATTCCAAGCTGCGTGGCATCTTGAAGACTACGACATGTCCCCAGAGGTCCTTGCAATGTGGCAGCGACTTGCTCGTGTAGCACTGGAAAATTATGAGTTGCGAATTGCTCAAAAAGCTTATGCAGTTTTGGGGGATGTTCCAAGGTGTGACGATCCCTTAAATGTGGTCCTTTGTCTATGATTTCTATCATGAACTTCATGGTCTAAATTTTTTTATTGATCAGGGCAAAGTTTCTTTACAACACTATTGAAATGATTCGTGGACCTGGGAACACACCCGAACAATGGTATGCTCCTGGATGGTGGAAAGAGCATCAAATGTGTATTGCACGTCGAAATATTTTGCTGGGTCGAATCAAAGAGGCTGAAATAGTGTTCATTCGACACATGGACGTGGATAACGCCCTGTTTATGTAAGCCTATATTTGCTGGGAATAGTTATGATGATCTGGACAACTATATTTAAGCTTGGTTTTGATTGTAATTGTACAGGTATAAAATAATGCAAAGATGGAATGAAGCAATTACCTTAGCAAAAGTTAAAAATCATCCCCAATTAAGCGAGCTCCTGACCGAATTCACTCAGATGGTTTATCGTGACCGTGAGTGGTATGAAGCAGGACGATTCTTTGAAAATGTGGCAATGTTCAATCATGCCATTTTTCATTATCTGGAGTCTGGATTTCCAACTCATGCTTCAAGGTATTTGAAACAGGGAATTCGATTTACATTCAGTTCAGAAATCATCACATTTTAAAAAAATTATTAAAATGATGCAATTATGTGATAGATGCGTTGGCAAAAGCAAAATGAAGTTGGAAGATGACCTTCTGGAAAGACTTGGGAATACGTTGGTTGATATGAAATTTTACGAAACGGCTGGTGACTTTTTCAAAACAACTGGCCAACGGGGTAGAGCGCTAGATGTTTACCGAAAAGGGAGATGTTTTGATAAAGCCTTGCGTCTTGCTAAACGCTATTACCCCAATGAAGTAACTAATGTGGAGGAGGAATGGGGTGATTGGAAATTCAGCTTGCGTGATGTGGATTCCGCTGGACACCATTATATTGAAGCTGGAAACTTATATAAAGCAGTTGAATGTGCTCTGGAAACTAGGCAGTGGAAGAAAGCTGCGCAAATTATTGCTGTATGATTCTTAATATTAAGTGTAGTTTTTGTACTGGCCAAGTTATAAAACACCACCCAAATGTATTTCTAATTCAGGTCATGAAGGATGATGGGAATATCAACAAGTACTGGATCAGATTAGGGGATAGTTATGCAAGTGAAGAGGAGTTTTCTGAGGCAGAAAATTCTTATCTAAAGGCTGAGTCACCAAAGAAAGCAATTGATATGTATGCTGCACATGGTTAGTGATAACATATTTAAAAAGTATTTTATAATGGGCATCTTCAAGACATTTGAGCAAAGTGACTTTATCCAATAGAAAAATGGGATGATGCCGTGAGGGTCGCGAATAATAACAACTACAGTCGAGACGAAATGAAAAAGGATTACATTCAGTACGCAGTTCAATTTATGGAACAAGAGCGATATCCTCAAGCTGAGAAGCTGTTAATAGCTATGGATGAAATTGATCAGTGTATCGGAATGTATGCGAAGGCTAAAATGTAAGATTGAGAAAACGTCGGGGTATTATGAGAAAATTCCTTATAAATTAAGGAATTCATATACAACTTATCAATATTTGATATATTTATCTGCAGGTACGATCAAGTGCTTCGTATAGTAAAGGAACATCACCCAAGCCACCTTGATAAAACTGCAGCTCACGTAGCAGAAATGTTTTTGAAAGAAAATGACATGAAAAGCGCAGTATCCACGTTTCTTGCTTGTGGTTTATGGCAGAACGTTGTAGGTCTGTATCAAGACAGAGGCTTATTTTCAGATGCACACCAGGTAACTTTAGTTAACGAAGCTTAAGAAGTTATGGAGAAAGTGAAGTTAGTTTTAATGAATCCAAATTAATGTAAATAGGTTGCAGCTCAGTACGGTGGAAATAAGGCTGCAACTTATGTCGTATTCTCGTGGGCTGCCACACTTCAACCTGACGCTGCAGTAAAACTCTTAAATAAATACAACTGTTTTGAAGAAGCCATCAGTCACTACAACAACCACGGAAATGTCGAGCTCTCGGCCGAGTTATGTCGTTCAGGGTCTCACGAAAAGTTGCAAGAAATTTTGTACCAAATGGCAATGCAAGCGGAATCTAAAGGTGATTTGGAGAATGCAGCCAAGCATTATCTAGAAGGAGGAATGAACTTTGAGGCTATTGAAATGTAAGCTAATATGAATATCCAGTTTCATCTCAATAATTCCGTGAAAGTAAATCATAATTTCAAAAACATAAAGGTACCTGAGACGCGAACTCTTTGATGTTGCAATGGATATAGCAAAACGGACTTCCAAGGAGGCTGTGCACAAGGTTATGATAGCTCAGGCAGAGCACATGTTTTACGCTAGAAACTTCATTGCAATGGAAAACCTTTTATTGAGAGCAGAAAGGCCTGAGCATGCTGTCAATCTATACAAGGTAATATAAATTGCAACCAAAGATTACACAAGAAGGATTATTTAAGATTGTGTATGATTTTCTCATTCAGCGAGCCAACATGTGGAACGAGGCATTTCGCGTCTGTAAAGATAGTTGTCCTCATCTGATGGAACAGCTACAACGAGAATTTGATACTTCAGATGCAAAAATGACAATGCATAACGACGCAGAGTCCATCATAGAGCAAGCCAAACGGTATGAAAAGCTGGGTGAATATAAACGGGCAGTTGAGTGCTATCTGCAATTAACACCAGATATGATGGAGGGTAACCCAAGCGCACTAGCTAAATGCTGGGTTCGAGGGGGTGAGCTTGCTGTTAAATTTCTAAAACGCAGTCAAGCCGAATATGTAGTGCAAACTGTAGCACCACTTCTCATGGGTATTCATATGCACCTGGAAGCTGCAAACTTGTACAGCCTCCTTGGTTTCAAAGAGCTCGCTGTTGAAACGCTGATTGCTGGAAAGATGTGGGATGAGGCGAAGGATCTTGCTAGTGAAGTGTCACCAGAGTAAGTTGTATTCATATCCTAGCTGGCTGTAATGGAGTTAAAAAAAGTCTTCAAGTTGTAAATTTTGGTTTTGGTTTCATTTAGAATGGAACACTACGTTACTGATCAGCAAACCAAAATGTTAAAGTCGGTTGGGCATGTTGATGAACTGGAAAATCTTAACCTTGCAGCAGCACTAGACCTGCTGTGTGAGCAAGGACAGTGGAAAAAGTGTATGGAGAAAGCGAGAAGACAAAATGCTAGCGTTTTCAGCATGTATCTCGCCAAATATATAACGCACCTTTTAAAACACAATCAACCGGAAGAAGCCATGTCGGTGTATGCAGAGTACGGTCCGCCAGCAGATAAGCAACATTATGCGCTGTACAAAGCAATTGCAATGATGATTTTCAGTAATGTTCAACATGACAGAGTGGAGATATGGATAAGGCTTCGGGATATTCTCTTCGATGTGGTACGATACATCTAACTTACTCTTATGGCTGTCTCGTTGTTGGCAATCAACATCAAGAGTTTCACTTTTATTAATGTCAACAGATAAATGGAATGAAAGTTACCCCCGATTCCACGTCCAAATATAAGACTCAACTTGAGAAAATCTTGTGGTGTGCTCACTATTACGTGAATAGAAATGCCTTCTCAAAATCTCAAGGAATGGAGATTCTCGCGACAAAAATTTCCATTTCTTTGTTGCGATACATTGGAACTGTTCCTGCGGAGAAAGCATTTTATGAAGCTGGACTGGCTTGCAAAGTACGTTTTCTAATCTAACGGTAACTACATCATCAAGCATGGAATTTATTTATTTGTGTATTTTAACAGGAAAGAGAGTGGAAAAATATGGCTTTCGTATTTCTCAACCATTTCATGGATGTATATGACGCAATAGAAGATGGAGTGGGAAATACTGTTGATCTGGATAATACAGACTTTGTAAATACAGATATTCCACTGGAGGTGGAACTACCTCCACAACACATGGTGCCTAAACAGTGTTATGATGATTCTAGGGAATGGATTTTGGCTGCATCAATGGACCCTGACATTCAACAGGTAAAACGGCTTCATAAAGTCTTGATTCAGTTTCAGGCGTTGTTTTAATACTTTTCCACCATCCCAACTTGTCTAATAGGCATTGAGAATTGATGAGCGAGGAGTGTTTGAAGCGTCACTCGTTCCAGGACCAAGCGGTTTAGCTTGTGATCAATGCCTACTGTCTGGATACCCTGTGCTTGGTCCTCGTGTTAGTTTTCGAGCACCGAATAGAGCTGCCAACAGGGATGACTGGAACAAAATGGTAATGGCGGTTAAAAGCACGCACAACCCGGAGTTGCAAAACATAATCGAGTTCATCAACGATTGGTGTGGTGCTAATCCTAACTACATCTTCTAAATGGAAAGCGAAACGTTTTTTTGAAATCAATACTTTATAAACATTAATATGATCTCAATCTAGTCAGAAACGTATGGCAACTCTAGTCAATTTTATGTTCTATGGAGTTTTGTATGGTATAAATCAATTCAGCATAATTAAAAGACGCGGATATTAGTTTTAATATAAATTAGTTATATTGTTGTTAAAATAATCTCACAAAAACTGATTTGGATAAATATAAATGCTTTCATGAAATGTAGCGTAAACGAAGCAATTTCGGTTTTTGAGATGCGTTGTTTCATCATGATCATTTTGGGATAATGCATACCGTCCAACTTTAAACGCTGTAGGCATAAAAATAATTACTATTACATATACTGCCTCCTTTCTTTGGAAATGGTTAAGTGCTAAAGAAAGAAAATATCATACCTGCAACGCTTTCCTCGAAATTAAATCTGATTATACAATTTTCTACTTCCGGGTCCAACGTTCTTTTCACTAGATAAGTTTCACCCTCCCATCCAATGATTACGAAGGAGCCATTCAAGGATTCCAGCGCTAGCACCGGAGTCTCTAGCTGCGTAATGCTGAAACAATAATTATTAAATTAGATATCCATTCCAAGCCCAAACTTCAATCATAGTTACTATCTTGTTTCAAGTTCACTTACATTTCAAATGAGTCTTCATGACAAAGCATAACAGTCCCATCTAATGTAGCCACCGCATAATGATCCGCTTCCGCTGCTTCATACGGGTAGATATTTCCAACTACTTCTGTTGATGTTGTAGGATTTTGTATTTTTCCAAGGTTTAGTGAGTAATGTTCAACGTCAAATGTACTGGAACTACTAGGATTCCTAGACCTACAATAAAAACAATTTTATGGATATTATTTTCCATAGTTTTCCAACCGCTTGTCTTTGGAATTAAAGCGTCATACCTTAAATTATTTGCATTTTGGCCCTGCTCGTTCCCTTCCGTTGCTGAGACTTCTTCGCTTTCTTTTTGGCCACTTGAGGTTACGTTGCTAATTTTTGAAACCGTTCCACCGGGTTGCCCGACTAAAATGCAGGTACCTTTATCTCGCTCGTAATGAAGGGTTACAGATCCAATTTGGTTGGCAAACTCCCATTTATTAAGAGCTACTAGCTGACCGTTGTACACCATATCGTTTATTTCAGATCTCGCATATTCCCACTTTTGCCACTCTTCTGTCTTTTGTACCTACAAAAGTGTTTAAAGAGTAAAATTAAACTTAATGGCTTTCAAATTAGGTTGGGAATCCCAAAAGGTAGAGATAAACTTACCGATTCTTCAACATCCAGCTCTGACGACCACTGATATGTTCGTAAAACTCGGTCAGTGAGACCAACAATGAGCTCATTCTCTGCAAAACGAAAACCAACCATAAGAATCTTCATTGGTGCGACTTAAAAACTTTAACATTTTACAAAATATCATTTTCGTAAACTCACTTCCATCGTTATTTGCATCCCCAAGTTTTGCCCCTTTGATATTACACACAATTCGTTGGGAATGAAAGGGCTGAATCATTCTGAACTCTGCAATAGATGCTGACGCCTCAATGGAAGATTGGTCATCCTTGATATCATCCACATGGAGTTCATACTCCACATCAAAAATGTGACACCAGCCTTCAATGGTAATGACGATGGTCACATTCTTTGAAATGTTCAAAAGGTCCCCTACCACAATAGCTGAGATGGTGCCTAACTCATTGGATTTGCAGATGCACTTATCTCCTCGATAAATGAAGAGCTCCCCATCAGTATTCCCTACAACTAGTTCACTCAGCCCATCATTATCACAATCACCGAGACAAAGGGCATCTTTGAGAATTTTACCGGAAAATTTTACTTCTATACATTCTACTAAAGATAAGGATCGCATGTTGACTCGATTGTATGAAAGTTATAAGCATGAAAAAAGCACTTTTTGATGATTAAAAGGTTACTACAACCACTTTGCTAACTCCCAGATCTCTTTGTAACATAAATGCTAATATATTGGAGGCTTTGATTCTACGTTTGCTAAAGCTATGAATTCAGTGACTTCGGATATCTTTTTGCTCTGCAAATTGAGAGGAATACGGTCAGGTAGCATGTACGGATGCAATAGCTGCCAACGATTGGGTGGCCAGACGATCGCCCTCGCTTTGGATTTCACGAGACCAAGGGCTACTGGACCAAATATTGTGGAGTCGTAGGATCTCCCTCGATGATCTCCTTCAACCCAGAGGTGACCTGGAGGAACTCGAACGTATTTTTTATTGCTTCCTGCCGTTTCAATTAAATCGCCCTGTAACAAATCAAAAACATTAATGTTTGTAGCTGTACAGATGAAAGATGGCTCAAGTGGAATAGAGTAAAAAAAATCTTACAGGCACTCCGATGACTCGTTTGATAAGCCGTTGTTTTGGATCTCTTGGTGATATCAGCGCAATGATTTCTCCTCTCTCGATCTCGTCGTAACCGTTACTAATAATTGGCCAGTTGTGAAGGAAGACGTAGTCTGAAATGGTGCTGGGCGAGTTATCAGGATTGAGGAGGGGTTGCATGGATGAACCTTCGACTTTAGCTACATATCCCACAATATCAATCAAAGTGATTCCAGCTGGGATACCAAATGCAAAGCCCTTGACCACAAATTTGAAGGCTGAGAAGGAAAACATCGAAAGATGTCTCAACGTCAAGGATCTCCAGAATCTTCGTGTAGTCGTCAAAGGTTCAGGCAAATGAGGTAAAACTTAAACACCATAGCAAATCCAACACTCACAACTTAACAAGATATTCACTACTTCTGACTAAACAATATTTAATTACGGCTCAATGACTAAAAGCACTTTGGAAATACTGCACTAAACAAGTTGTGCAAACTAATGTCAAGCATAACAATCAACATAAATCACTTCACAGATCACAACGGAAGGTTTTAACTAGTTACAATTAACAATAAACAAATAATCACCGTAACTTACAAAAACGACTAGAGTTAACCAAACTTCTCAAGGCAGACACTGTGATTATACTATGCTCATGTTCAATTTCACCCAAAAATTGAAAAACTTTAAATGTTAAGGAACAAGAGCACCACCGAGGCTTATCGGTTATCAGTCTTAAAAGTTATAAAGTAAGACGAAGGAATAAATCTATTTTGGCCCAGAAATTAAGTTGCCGCTTCCAAAATCCTTGGTTGAGATTAGTCGCTTTGCCCTACCTACCCATCTGTTGGTTTCTATAGCTTCCTCTATTCTGTTTGCCTCTTTTTATGCTTCTTCTTCTAATAATACACCAGCTAACAGCACACAGAGAGTACATGGCAAGGTAAGCTTTCTTTGGTGATGAGCCGCAGCGCTAAAAGTTTACAGGGCAGAAGTGGAGTCAACTCGAAATAAAAAAATAAATTTAGTTATTAATTAGCCCCTAGATAAACTTGCTAATAAAGTTGGAAGCTGGCTTCGAACGGTGAAAATTTGAGGAATGTGTAATTAACTTTCAGCCAAAACTATACGGTGTAAAGAACGCAAGGAAAGGGGCAAAAAAATAACGAATAAAAAATAATATTTGAGTGACACAACAAGACTTTTTAGTTTTGACCTTTGACAAGAAGAAATTACTTTCAGCCTTTGCCAATAAGGTATGTAATAAAATACGCTGATCGTTTGTGTACTTCTCTGCTTTCGGGGATATCTGCTCGTTTATCTAATGAGTATTTAGAGTCTCAGTTCAATGAACTATTGTGTATGTCAAAATTGTGCATGAAAATTGATTTAATAAATTTGCAGACGAAATAGCACCATGGACGATGATGAGTGTCCCGACTCTACGGTGTTGATGGATGATGATGACATGGAAGATGCTGTTGCTGACCCATTCCCAAATATGTTGGGTGGGAGGCGTGTCTATGATGAGCCTCAGAGTAGCCGAATAACTTCCACTGGTGTACATTATAATAGTTCATCATCCAATTACCCGATGCTTAATCAGCTTCCACCTCTACCAAAACTGATTTTCAGACCTCCTGCCCACGCTGGGCATTATCCCAGTGTCTCGTTTTCCACTTCAACAAGTACTTCGCGTCTTGGAAGTAGTGGGGGCAGTAGCAGTTCCAATTCTAATAGGGACCTTCAAGCACTATCACGACTAACATCGTTTCCTGCATCACGTAGTGAAAGCTTTCCAGGTACGGGAGGCAACCGACATAGCATGGGGTTACCATCCAGAGGAGAAGTCGCGTTGCCTAGAATGGAAGCAATATCTAGATCTGAATTAACAATATCTCGAGTGGGCTCTGTCTCATCACGAGGAGAAGGATCAAGTAGTAGAGCAAGTTTGCCAAGCACAACTTCTCGAAATGAGATCCCCATTGCGAGGGTTGGAGGTGTGTCAATTTCTCGAGTTGAGGGTGGTGGTGTGTCTTCTTTTTCACGAGTTGGTTCGTCAAAAGGTCGTCCTGTTCCTGGCAGGCTTGAGTTGCCAACATTTTCTCGGGTGGGGGCTAGCGCCACAGGTTCGTCACCACAGGTTGAGGCAGCATCATCGTCGAGAAAATTTGGAAGACGTTTTCTCAAGTCTTCTCCCATTCCAACAAAATCTCAAGTTCCGGCTGTATCCAGAATGCCCATGGTATCAATGCGAGCCTCCAGCACGGAGGAGTATTTTTCACAAAGTCAACCTAGCCAAATAGCTCCTGAAGATCCGTTAGCTATGGACAGTGAAGCGAATATGGAATTCTCTAGTCGCCGACCTTCCTTTCCGTCTTCATCCGGCACGAGTTTTGCGAATGCCACGTCCACAACAATATTATCTGAAACACTCACTTCTCAACAAGGATCTCAAGGAATTAAACTTCACATTAGCAAGAAACCTGTTGAGGTTATTGAGGTGGATGAGTCTAGCTCTGAACGATCTAGTAACTCGCTATCATCTTCAGTTAGAAACAATTCAGATTCAAATATCGGGATGCCATTTGATTTTTCCACGCCACCAAGTGTTAGTATGAGCGCTAATAACAGTAGCAGTGGACTCAGCGTTGAAGAAGTGTCAATTAAGCCAGTCACCATAAAAGTTCCGAAAAGAGAACGGAAACTACAAATCCCGAAAGATATTGTGATTGAAGAACATGTGGAGGAAGAAGAAGATGATGATACGAAAGATGAGGATATGACTTTATCTGATGGGGAACCAGATGAAACCAGTGTGAGCAGTATCCCGTTCACTAAAATTCCTAAGCATTTGATAATTGAAACTGTGGAGTCGAACCCCATTGGATTAGATGATTCTGCAAGAAGATCAAAGCGAAAGCGACAACCAACGGTTGTAAAAGTATCACCTCCGAAAGTGCGGCGAAAGCGAGGAGCTGCATCAGCAATTGGCGATATTCCTCTTGTCGTCACCACAAGCCCTGAGGTTGTTGTTACCACACCACCAAGGGGAAGAGGTAGAGGAACAGGCAGAGGAAGGGGAAGACCTAGAGGCTCTACCAATAAAGCTAAAATGGAAAAAATCATGCTGCTACAAACGACGCCCTCACCGGAAAAAGAAGTGGAAATAAAACAGGAAGTGGTTGAGGTAGACTCCACGTCACCAGATATTAAGGAGAACTTGGAGGTCCCACTTCCACTTGAAGGTGACCCTGAAGTAAATGCTGAAGTGAGTTCTGCAACTACCCCCACAAAGAAAACTAGAGGGAGAGGAAGAGGAACTCCCAGGGGAACAACTCCAAGAAGCTCTCGTGCTGCTAGAGGTATCTGATTCATTTCCAGTTTTAAAGAGTTTTATCATACAGTTGCTAAAATCATTGTAAATCTTGCAATCAGGTACCAGAGGAGCGCGTACCCCTCGCGCCGAAAAGAAATTAAAAGCTGCAGAAGCTAAAAAGATAAAACAGGAAAAGAAGGAGGCTATAAAAGCTCCTCCACCAGTTCAGGTTTTTGAAGAAGAGACAAGAATGAGTGCTGATATTAAACCACCAGTTCCGGATAGGATTACGGGTAGGTTTAGTAATATTAAACAAAGGTCAATAACGTGGCAACTCAGATTTAACAAGAGCACACCCATTCACTTATTTTTTTTTCATATTATTCCTAGCTTTAGTAACTCCTGTTCCACTTGATGAAGAGTCAAGAGCAAGTAACGTGAGTTCTACTAGCACCTCTACAACCGCAAAAGCAAAAAGGTTTACCAAAGATCCCATTGAAGAACGGTACGTGAGCACTTAAAATACCAGATTTGTAGATATTAATAGTCGGTTGCTAATCAGATTATTTATTTGTGTTGCAGGAAACCAGTTACAGCAGAAACTTTATACGAATATCAGTGGCCACCAAATGATAAAAACGCAGAATTTTTCTTTCTTCAAGAACAAATATCTGAATATTTGGGTGTGAAATCATTTAAAAGAAAGTATCCAGACATTAGACGACGCGTGGTAGACATGGAGGAAAGAGATTTCTTACGAGATACTAAAGTCGTTTCCGAAACACAGTGTGATCTAGGCTTGACTGCAGTTCATAGCTGTGATGTGCTGGACATAATGTTCAATGACTTTTCTGAAAAGTACGAAGAATACAGGAAAGTATTCCAAGAGCGTAAAGAACAGGAAATGACAAAATTGAAACCCACCAGCGAAGCTGATACCCCTGCTGTTCGGGATAGATCCGCCGAATTCATGCGCAGAATTTTAAAATCGTGTGCAAAATGGAATTTGAACACAAATAGTGATAGAATGAATGAACGTGCTTGCGCATTCGACCTACAAACTGGGACATTGCATTATCCACAACACAAACTGAAGACGTTAGCCCCTGAATCAACTAAAATTGGCAAGTATCCTGTTGCAGTTCTGCCGGGACAGTTTACGGACAACTTTAAAGAGTAAGTCTTTTAAACTGTAATGAATTGTTGATTTTACAAGTTCAATACTAGAAATATGATGTTAATTATTATATTTTGTTGTAAATTCAGATACACTCCTGAGGAATTGAATTATCTTCCTCTTAACACTGTTCGGTATGGCCCAATTTCCGAAAATTGGGTTGTGAACTCTGACTCTTCAGAGGAGAGCTCTGATTCAGACGATTCATCATCATCAGATGACTCCTCGTAAGTTTGCTTGCCATTTAATACTCTCAAGGAGAAAAACTGTTTAAAATACATATAAAAATGTTTCGTATGTTTCAACGGTTTTTATTTGTACACTTAACAATACAGCTCTACATCGAGTGATGATGAGGACGGCTCGATTGAAGACAATGAGCAAAATGAAATGGTTCTTACGGATGACGCTGGCAACGTGTTGTATCGTGGTTTACCTGGCTTAACTAAAGTTAGTACGGAAGCGACATGCAAATCTTGCGATGGAAATGCCTTCGCTAATAAAGATGGAAATGCTGAAGTGTTGCTTCATTGTAGTCGCTGTGATATTGCAAGTAAGTCAACGTTTAATGTAATATATGTTGGTTTAAAATTACATATTCTAGAAGTTTCAGTTTGCAGACAACATTTGTTTATAAACCTTTTAGATCATCCAACATGCCTGGAATTGACATTAGATATGCTACCTTTCATCACAAAATATCACTGGGAATGCACAGACTGCAAAAATTGCATTGAGTGTAACGACCCTGCTGATGAAGATAAAATGTTGTTCTGTGACTGCTGCGACAGAGGGTAAATAGAGTACTTAACACTATATTTTTCAAATTAAGTCCGAGCTAAATTGAAATCATCTTTAATTTACTAGATATCATATTTACTGTGTTGGGCTTCGTAAAGTTCCAACGGGACGTTGGCATTGTAGCGTCTGCGCCCTTTGTTACTCATGTGGAGTAACAATGCCGTCGCCAGAAGACAGAATGGCAGAGTGGCATCACGAGGTATTTAACCATTTATTGTTGAAACTAGCAATGAATCAGTAAATTAATAGTTAAGTAGCTAAAAATTTTAATTACGTATGACTCCTACTTTTTTTTAGTTTCGAAAGGGTGAAAAGGGGTCCAAGTTCTACCTGCACTCGTTTTGTGTTGCGTGTCACAAGCTTTTCAAAAAAGGACAATTTTGTCCAAGTTGCATGAAGGTGCACACAAAACTAGGAGGACCTCAAAAAGATTTGTTGGAATGTAGAAAGTGCGAAAAATGGGTGCACAGAGGTAATATACATGAATTACTGCTTTT
This sequence comes from Orchesella cincta, assembly GCA_001718145.1. Lineage (NCBI taxonomy): Eukaryota > Metazoa > Arthropoda > Collembola > Entomobryomorpha > Orchesellidae > Orchesella > Orchesella cincta. The sequence continues at coordinate 43,923 of LJIJ01000357.1, forward strand.
TGTGTTATACTGCGTCTTCGGAAATCTTACATGTCTTTTTTTTAAATTTCAGAATGTGTAAAACGTCCATTGAAAAGTATGTTTGGATTTATGTGTGATCCATGTGATGCTAACTTCCGCACTAGGAGCAAATTACCTTCCCATGTCAATTGACCGAAGGATAATCTTTCTTAGAAACTAGGAATTTAGAATAGCGTAGTTCTCTTCCCGAAATGCATGATTCACACTTCCATCAGCCCGATTTCTTTTTATACAATTGCACGTAGCTGTAAAATCAAGTTGTCAAGACTGTATATAAAAGTAAGATTTTTAAGCCAATGCATACCGCATTTATAAGTACTTACCTTGGCTGGATAGATTAAACTTTGGACTAGCTAAAGCTACAGTGTTAAAGAAGAATACTTCTAGCATAAAAACCATGTGTATTTACTGGTTAATCATTACAACTGTTATTAATTACATTGTCCAAAGCTCCATTATGTCGTCAGATGCGACAATTTTTGAAATATGCCAATCCGTGTCATAACGGAAATGACTTATATCGATATTGTTTTAACAAAGTTCTAAAGGTTGGTTATTATTTTTAAACATTTTAAAACGAAATTGTATGCCTATGAGCATGGTTTTTAACCTATCATCTTAATATTTTACTCTGCGAAAATGCTTTGAATGCATTCTAGTATTTATATTCGGCGAGATGGTTTGTTTAAGTTTTAAAATATTGCAGACGGCGGAAACCTGCATTAGAAAGCCTATCATGTCAAAAGCAATTATGTTAACTTCGATAGTAGTATGCAGTTTACCAAGATTTTATTTACTACCAACTAAAAGCTTTATCGGCAGTCGCAGCACGTTACATTGCACTGCTGAAACTTTCAAAAAATCCAGTTTAGAAAGATTATATTGATATTTTATATCCAATTGTGGCATAAATATGTATTATATGGAATTTTTTGTTTATTGTGCAGCCTAATACGGCGTTATATATTATGGTTTTGTTAAACCCACGGGTAAAATATTAATTTAGCTGCTGCCCATTCATAAAATATCTAATAAACATTCATTTAAGAAAGAATTAAAATAACGTAATGAAGTGAAAATTATATTACTCGCAAATTGGTTGAAAAGTACAGTATACAAATAATTTTGATGGTTGCAAATATGAAACAACATTTCATCAGAGACTTTATTCACATCTTTCATTTAATCTAATTGAGCACTAACCGAACATTACAAAGTTATATATGGCAGCGTTTACAAGTTTCGATACAAGTTTTGCTAACTACAGTTCGTTGTTGTACCCTCTCATTCATACTTTAAACTCATTCAGTAGTAAATGTAGCGACTATCAAAAACATTCCTGCAAACATCTCAAATTGCTACTAACTAGCTTGCACATCCTAGTACTAAATTGCAATCTTAGCCCTTTAGCATGATACAAAAGACAGTAACAATAATAAATGTGTAGCGATGGACACCGGTAAGTGTAAATAAATAAGCTGTCAGTCAAGCTCGTCTTCGTACTCGAACGGTTGAAGAAACTTTTGTAGTTCGTGGTCCGTTCGGATATTGAGTTTTCTATGGAAGGAATCAAAAAGCAATTCAATGTTCAATGCAATAAGAAGTTGGTTTGTCAGTCTCATCAATCAAGCCCCAGGCTGTGGTCCCACTTGAAAACGTCACAGCACAGAGATGACAGATTTTTGTGAAGGAGCCTTCGAGCTGCTACATAACACAAACAGAAATGACAAAAATAACAACATTTTAATTATTGAATTTGTTATTTTTTCCTACGAACTATCAAAAATAATACTACTATTCAACTAACAGAGTTTATTTACAGAAAGGCTTACAAAAGGAGTTTAGGTGTGGTTATGTCTGCAGGGAAGGGTTGTAATAGGATAGCAAAACTTAGACTAGTTGGTTAATCTCTTAATAAAAGCTCACAGCAATCAAAGTTAATAAATAAATCAGATTATGTTAATAGAGGTAAGTTGTTGGTGTTACAGGTAAACTAAAGCGTAGTCCTTTGCGTTATCCAAAATTCAATTCATAATTTAAAAGTATCAGGGTGGCAACCTTTGGTATCCGGTGGCATTTTTTTTCACTTTGTACCCATGAATACTGAAAGCAATACTTAGAAGGACAAAAATTACGAAGAGGACAATGAGCATTGAAAAAGGGAGCACTTTCAGTTTGGGGATTGGTGGAGCTGCAGCGATCTCTTCTGTGGCGTTTACCATATAACCCAACGACCATCCGAGGGTTGTGTTTCTTACCTGGAATGAATTCAAATACATTGTGAAACTCTGTCTTCGTTCCAGTAAAGCTCATTTATTTTTAATTACTTTTAAATGCAAAATTTACTTGATTGGTAAAACTTATATGCGTCCAATCCTCATCTGTCTTAAATCCGTACAACTCGGATAATAAGGTGAACATATATTGGCCTTCAAAACATAGTGTTTCGTACTTCCTCTTTTTATCTAAAGACAGAAAGTTTTATTATAGGTAATTGAAAAGCAGTTATGCTCATAGTATTTTCCATTTAAGGCTGCGCTAAGTTTATTTTTGAATAATTACTTTTCGATACGGCTTTGACGTCTACTAGTTGTGCCTTTGTTTTCTCACACATGCCTTTAATCTGCCTTTGTGCTTCCGTCCTCACTGAAATTATAGGTATTTGTAGATCTGTGGTGATATAACTATATGCCGCGAATGCCTAGTTAAAAATTAGAGCTTGTTTTTAGCGTATCAGTTTTCATCGTATTTTCCAAACAGGTCATCACTTCTATACAGGTACTCTTACGTAAAATCGCCGACGAACAGCTTCGTCTGGAATCTGAGCTGGGTCCACACAATATCCCAACTTTGCATTAGAACACTCAGTGTAATTGAGCAGTTTTGAAATAATACGCTGACACTCCGGGTAGTTTCCGGTGCCAACGAAATTGTAAGTTTTGTTACCCTTCACAATGCAATGAAAATTCAAACGTTTGTTTCATGAAATCCAAAGCATGACTGTAGTTTGCTAGCAGTACCTTAACTATATCTGCTTTCACGCAGACCGAAGAAAAGTAGGGAGCGGAAGCATTGAAGTTACCACCAAGTGGTTCACAAGGACTCTTGATGTCAATAGTTTCTCCTTCAGGGCTTGATTGTTCCTGTAACGAGTAAAACATGGGTGCTACAAGAACTACTAAGCATGAACTAAGCTGGAAGTTTGAACAACTTACGATTACTAATGCAGCTCGATACCGCATGAGAGACTGTACTACACCATGACATATAAAGCTCTGGCTAAAAATATAGTATCTATTCCCAAATAACGTGATAGGGTAAACGTTTCCGAAATCCTTAACACTATCCTGTGAGACTTCAAATGAAATTTGAGTGGATGCACCACCAAGGTCCATTGCGCCAGAAGTATCATCAACGCTTCCCTGAAATTCAAACGGAATCATAAATTTTTTTGACAGCCAAAGTTTCCATTTAAGACGTGTCTGTTTACCTTTTTCAAAACAGTTTGTAGCAAAAAATTTGTCGTGATCCAACCGCTCACGCCCTCAGTGGAACCAGCTATAATTCCAACATTAAGCTCTTTGAACTGCCAATCGGATTGGCGGAAGTAACTTTTAACCCCGCTAATTACTTCTGACGCCTTTATTGGATCCGTTTGCCTAAGAATGGATTTATAAATACAAAATACATAAAATTTTCAACGAGGGTTAGAAAGCTTGTAAACATAATTATCATTATCTTAGGGTTTCTACTGACTCCAAAAGTCTCATTCCAGCAGTAGCCCCGAAGAGCACCTCTGCATTTTTTCTCGATTCATCCTTGATAAAAGCGTAGGACTCATCGAAGCAAGGTTTAAAGTAAACAGATATATTTTCTAAAGCGACTTGGGCTATACCCCCTGAAAAAATCAATTAAAAAAACTATAGTAGGAAAAAATTATCATTTCACTGCATAAATATCCCTTTGTTAACCTGTAGCACTGCAAAGATGGATTTGGGTTACTTCTCCAGTGTTGTTACGCTTACTTCCTGGCCAGCTGTATAATATCATGTCTGTATGCGTCGATCCGGCATCAATGACCATTGCATACTGTGCAACAAAGACAATGGATGCCATTTAGAATGTTTTCAGTAATATAAGCATACTTAGTTGAGGTAAGTGACCATAAAATACATTCAAAAAGTCTACTATTTGCGTCATGTTTATTCTGTTCTATCGCTTTTTAGGTAAAATAGAAATTAGTGTGAGTATATGCGTTTGTCGAATAACTTCCAAAAAAGTCGGCAACTACTAGCAGGTGCCATTGATGTTTCTGACAATGAACAAGTCTTGCATGACCCTTTCGCTCTATAATGTCGATGGGAATTCCCTAAATCTGTCGTAAACACCTATGTGAATGTTTATGCACACCTCCGCGGTTCTTGGAAAAGCTCACAGCAAAACCCACCCACCTGCTTTGTCAATACGGGGATTTTTACTAATCTGAAGTAGTAAACCTTTCTAAATGCATCCTATTTATACCATTTATGACGAAGACATTTACTGCACTAGCCTGTACGCATGCAATTTGCAGGAACAATTGATTATTAGCTACAGATACTTCATATAATCAATTCAGAGAGTTAAAGCATATCATGCTATAATTGACAAAGGAACTGGAATGCAGCAACACTCTACAAAAATGCCGTGGCTTGGACATAATTCCTGGACATCATTGCAGAAACAACAAGGTATAAGCACATATAACACTTAATTATACAGTACCCATCATTATTCTCAACACCTACGGTTTTTCCTTGTGTATGTATTAGCACGATAGAACTGGACGTACTACTGCTCCTATCTTTAGGCACAGTATAAATGAAACGAGAAGTAAAGTACAACAATGTTCTGTTAGAGATGAGTGGCATATTACATTAATTGATACATAAATATGAAGACCACACGATGTAGCATGCATACACAAATAACATGCTCATACATATGCATACCTTTAACCTAAGTTAATCGAAACTGGCAAGAGCATCATTGAACTTGTCCAATGCAAAAAGTTGTTAATGTAGCTAAGGTACTATTGAGTAAGCAGGTTCTAATGGTTAATCTAATACATGTAACTACTGCAAACACGTACTTTATCAAACTGTATGCACTATATGATACCATTTATGAAACTCGAGTGTTTAGTACCACTTGAAAAAAGTACTAGCTTTGTTTAGCCTTCATTTTCATACCCTAAAGTAAAATATTAGTAACAGTAGCTTCTTCTTCGTACAAGCGATTTGTATTAAAAAAGCAACGCATAATAGATACGTATTAACTACAGCAAAACTAACTCCCAGATGACGTCAAACCATTGATTTGGATATTCCAAAGTTACTTATTTCTAGAATTGAAAGCTTATGGGTTCCGATGGTTTTCCTTAAATTTTCGTAAAAATAAATTCGGCAATGCTGCAGAGAAACGTTGCTCACTGCACTGCAGTATGCAAGTACTCTGTTAGAGTTATGTTTCAAATTCAAACATGTGATGCGACAAATAAACTGTGCCTATTTGTGGATGCTACAGGTATGAATGACTACTACAATACAAGTCGTGATATGATGATATTTAAATTTATGATGACACATTCTAATTCTTAACTGGGTTTTCCATCTTCAAATTATGTTTGTTGCAGTAAAAACTATTTTTATCATTAAATTTTCAGTTTGAACTGCATTCTTACCACCAAAGTCAAGCTTACTTGAATTATTGCTCAAACGCAGCAAGCAGCTACAACTCGTATGGAATATAACTAAATAATAATCGCCACCGTTTTCTACTGCCTTCATTCTGTCCATGCGCAAGCATGCCATTGTTTCATCGTAGCTATGCTTCTTTAACTGAAGAAGCTAAGGTACCTATTCCACTCATCATTTTTGGATATACTGACTTGCATGCAAATGCTGACCGCATGAATATAAAAAAGTAATGAGTCTCTATATATTGTAATGATATGAAAACCATAGCATTTACGTACACAGAAACTGTCTTCTGGGTGCGCAAATCTTGTGATGGTGAGAATTTTCATTGTCAGTCAGTCGTCCGTCAGTATTCTCTACATTACAAACTGACCGACAAGTTTTGCACACGATATGATGTTGTTTGCCAACTTCTCTGTGACTCTCTAAGATTCTTAATCTTCCAAGTTGTGTTGGTGTCCATATAAAAAACCTCGTTCACGTTTTTCATTCAGACTACACTCGTAAATCTAGTAAAACTCAAAGTAAATATGATATTGTTTTTTGTTTGAACATGAGTTCACAATAGCATGCTTCTCAGCTGTAATCCTTAAATGGGCCTCACGACTCCCAAAATCGAATTGTTAGTTCGTTGACAACGATATAGAATCGTTTACTCATACGGTTAATTAGTGAGATTCCTTGGAAAGGAATTTATATATTTAGCAAGCTCAATTTTAAATCGTAAAACGCAAATACTACTTAGTTCAAAATGGTAAGCGAAGCCTTTTTCATGAATTATTCCCTAGCTCGGCAGTTGAGTTTATGTTCAAATTTTATTTTCATGTGATTTGCAGAAGCTAGACCTCGTACTTATCCTGAGCCTGTGCGTGAGCAGTATTTATGCTAGTCCTGTAGACGAGGATGCGTTAGAGGACGAGGATTATGATGATCAAGCTCTAATTGACGCATTTCTAAAGCAGTCAGGCGGTAGTAGCTCGAATCCAGCCCCCTCCACTGGCGGCAGTAAAGATGTCAACTCGAAAGAAGTCGCAATAAAAGAAGACAACAAAGCGGTGTCTCCAGAGGTCTTGCAAGAGCAGTCACCATGCGTGTGTGTGAAATACTTTTTGTGCAACATTGATAATGGAACGGTGATTGAAAATGGAGATGTGCTTGGACTCATTGATATCCGACTCGGCACAGGCTCCGAAAAAACGAAAAATTCACCTTGTGACCATTACTTTGACATTTGCTGTCAGGTATTATTTTAGTCTAACAACATGTTTGTAGGATTGTATCAAGTAAAAGCCCAAGATAATGGTGTTATACTCATCTTGGTTTAGAGCATGCGTGACACTACTCCTGAGACAAGAAATCCAGAATTCAAACATTCTGTTTGTGGCAAGCGAAATGTGGAAGGAGTTGGCTTCCGCATTACCGGAGCGGTTAACCAGGAAGCCCAGTTTGGGTAAGTGTTACAATAAGCCTGTTTTGATTGTACTAACTCTTAGGCATTTTAATAATATTATGATTTTTAATGCAACCCTAGGGAATTTCCGTGGATGGCAGGTAAGCTTTTTGTGAGCTTTCATATAAACATATATAATCTAGCAAAGTATAGGTTGAACGCAAGTCTTTAAATATACCCCAATATTTTCCTTGTTTTTTCGGAACAGCGATTGTAGTTCAAGAGCGTCAAGAAGGAAAAGCCCCACTAAATGTGTTCCTCTGTGGAGGCTCACTCATCCATCCTCGAGTAATTTTAACTGCTGCTCATTGCGTTTACAAGAAAAATGCAGAAGACTTGAAAGTTCGTTTAGGGGAGTGGGACACACAAACCCCTGATGAGTTATATCCCCATGAAGATCGCTTCGTAGTGAAAGTACGACAGCTTAGAATTAAAAATTGCATTGTATGCTATTAAAGCTTCTACTAAATAAGTCTCTTTTTGCAGATGATCATCCATGAAGAATTTTATCCTGGTGCGTTATACAACGACGTTGCGTTATTGATTCTGAACGAAGATACGACGATTGCCCCTAACATTGATACAGTTTGCCTTCCACCAGCCAATGTGAGTTTTGATGGGCAGCGATGCTTTGCATCTGGATGGGGAAAAGACTCTTTTGGTAGGTAATTTTTAAAAAAATGAATATAAATGAATTTATGCAAGCTCCTGCTTCTACAATTGTTTAATGAATACAACAGGTCAAGAAGGAAAGTATCAAGTGATCCTAAAAAAGATTGATATGCCAGTCGTACCTAAAAGTACTTGTGAAAAGTCCTTGCAAAGAACAAGGCTCGGTAGATACTTTAGATTACATGACTCATTCGTCTGTGCTGGCGGAGAAAAAGGAAGAGACACTTGCAGGGTAATTGACCATATATGCAAAGCAATCACAAACCAGACACACAATATATCTTAAAACTAACATTTTGTTTAACAGGGTGACGGTGGATCACCACTAGTGTGCAAAATGCCTGGTTCCGATTACTACGTGCAATATGGAATCGTCGCATGGGGAATTGGATGCGGTGAAGAAGAGATTCCAGGTTCGTTTATCTTATCATATACACGAAATGCCATTTATTTGCATAGGAGACCAATATGCCAAGACTTGTCAAGGAAAGTCCATGTTTAAAGCATGATAAATAAAACTGCAAATATTGATTGTTTTCTATAGGCGTCTACGTAAATGTCCCTAGCTTCGTTCCGTGGATATCGAGAAAAATGGCTGAGGCAAAATTTGATACAAACTACTTCAAACTTTCAAGGACGGTTTCGTGATGAGTTTGTATATTTCTCGCGAACAACAAAGCTTACATCTCAAGTCAATGTCAATGGCATGCTTTGCAACTTTGACTAAATTGCGAATACTTATACGTGTGTATATCTTCTGAAAAAATCAATGCACGAAACTGATGTTGAGGAATAGGTCCAAAAATCTTCTCTACTTCCACAACCATGACATTTTCATAAGTAAATTTCAACCGTGTATGTGTAAGTATTACACCTTACCAGCGTGATGTATAAATGCATACCTATGTAGATATAACACTGGTGCAGTGACAAAATTTAAATATTTATGACTGTTCTAAAACTAACTCTCTACAAGAGGCTGAAAGTATTAAAGGTGTTTTTTAGTTCTGTACAATTTTTTTTGGCAATAAAGCTAAAAATAACGTTTGGTGTGTAATTTTATACTTCATGCATCCGATTTGTTCAACTAATAAACAGTTAAAACTTACATTATCCGGTATATTCCTAAACACAGCATAGAGTAAGACGCACATGGTGATTCCGAGAACTCCCACAAACATCCCAATCGCTGCAGCAATTAGCCAGTGCCCAAAACCCCATCTTGATTTATTTCCTGCAGAAAATTCGGAAAACATGATGAAACGAAACATGATAAGCCTCGTCCAACTCCAAATATATAAATGCCTTAGTTTCACAGCTTACTCGTGGCCATTAGCTTGAGAAGGTCACCGTCTTTTATTAAAAAAGCAGATATGGGTCTCTTGTTGTCAAGATACAAATTGCTTCTGTTCATGAGCATATAGCATGGATTTTGTTCTGTCCCCTATCCAAATCATATAAATAAATATTTTTGAATGACGAAGCCAATCTGTTTTAATGAACAGTAGTAGAAGTTGGTTGATAACCCATAAAGATGGTAGCAATAGGATAATTTAAATATAATTATGTAAATTTCTTTACATATGTATAGAGGTACGTGGTTTTTCATATGAAAATGTTTTACTCACCTTAGCCAGACAAAACTGACTTATGAGCTCTTGAACAGGTAGAGAGTCATCAATGGTGATGTGATGGAAGCCCCCGGCAGGTCCAGCAAAAGTGCTTTCAATTACTACCGTAATTACAGTCATATTTCTTAGTAGCGTAGTATCTTAGAAGCGATAGTGGATGGTTGTCCGATTGTCGTCCCTAATTACGTGATTTCTAAATCAAATCATAAAAGAATGAATCGTAACCGTCGCCCATAAATTGAATGTATTATCCTTGCGAAGAAAGGACAACTTTAGAAATTTTTGGGGACGAATTTTGGACGTAACGTGACATGGCAATAGTGAGCTGTAATATAAATTATACTTGTAATGAATGCTGTGAAAAGCTAAGCTGAGAGCTCAACCTCTCAACAATGTGGTCAGGTCACATAATACTGCTATACCACATTCCAATTCCAGGTTTTAATTTTTTGAGCACCAACAGGAAAGTACAAAAAATCACGATAAATCTACATACGCACAATTAGACTAATTTTGCATAGACAGTCAGCATAAACTATGTGACTTTTTCCTCGTATGCCAGTAACACACTAGAAGTGTAGCGTACATTATGAACACATTTATAATAATTTCAATTCACATGTGTATTTCTCCATTAGTACTAGATCAACTGCATCGAGTCTAATGAGTTCCAAATCCCTAACAAAAGTTATGATGATGAACTAAAAACTCCTCATTGTAGGACATCACAATGAAATTCTCTGTTTGTATAATACATACTTTGAACTAACATTTGATGTTTTGATTAATAGAGCAAATTCCATTTCTTGTTATCACTTTGTGAAGCAAAATACTAAAAGTTGACTTCTAAACCGTTATTCATTTCCAACAAAGTATTCGCTTCAGTTGTCAGCACTGTCTGCTTGATTTGCGAATCAATATCCATTTTGAAGTTTGCTTAAAGCTTGATTTAGGCACGAATTTTTATAAGCTCTATAAAAACTGAGCGTGCTGAGTAAGCAATCTTTGGAGAACAATGCAAACATGTAGCAATCCTGTGATACGTATGCATTCGTCAAACTGCAGCTATCAAAATTTACGACGATATTCAATACAGTGACTAGGACAGCGAAGACATGACGACTCTGTGTTGTTGGCAGTCGTTATTATTGGCAAATGATAGGCTGTAACTATAAACTGTATTTTCGGGATGAAAGTATGATTGTAATGGAATGCTGTTGTATCCTCAACCATGATATTAGCGAACAATTGATAACTTTTAGAAAAGATATTAAGTAGAATTGTTTACGGCGGACACTGACTAAAGCTGAGATATGCGGAATAACCTTCGTTTTTTATTACACATTAATAGATACCTATATTATCTGGCTTGGATTGGACTTTAGTAGGAACTCAATGCATATTATATAGCCATAGCCCTTGACAAAAATGGTTTGTCACAAATATTTGTAGGCATGCTATGATAGGATACACATTCATGTTTCTTCATAAAGTTAAAGGGAAAAAATACCCTAAAAACTAGACAGAAATTTAACTAATAGATGCCATGCATTTAAGTTTTTGTTTTCAATTCAAACCTAAATGGTTTCCTTGCTCAGAAGCCCAAGAATCGATCTGCAATAACAGACCCAATATCGAGATAAATGTGTACGTAACGTTTACTCAATACATACAAGTATGCATGTTGAAGCCCTCAAAAATCGAAGAGAAAATAATTTCTTTAATTTGGAAACATAATTGACTTTTTTCAAAGGACATTGCTCACTCTAAAATCATTCATATATGAGTTCATCAAATGGTTTCTGAGTGAACAGAAAGAATTATATGTAATATGTACATTTTGCATGGATTTGCCTATAAAGCGTATGTAGTAAAAAGGGGTTATCTAAGAATCAATTTGGCTAGCTGAAAACCCATAACTCTGCTTCCTAACTATATTGCAATATGAAAAGTAATGGACAAAAAGTAAGAAATTATACAAATACTCATTCCTGTACCTTAAACGGCTTAAACTATCCCGTAATTTGAATACTTCTTAATCCCTCGGGTGGCACTTTTAGCGTTTTATGTTTGCAATTTTTTAACCTAGTTCTTAACACTGAGAAGAATGCTGTAGACTAATTTGGTATACCCTAGGCAGACCTGTACACGATTTAATAACTAATGAGTTCACTCGATTGCTCCTATTTGACGCCCGAGAATTGGAAGAGTCGGATAAGTTTGAAATGAGTCAAACGCCAGCACTAAAAAACTTGCAGTAAACTAAGCGTGTCACTAGCTAACAAATTGAGACTGTAAGACTGGTTTAGCTACTGACAAGATAAGATAAGCGTTCTCCACGTGTTTAACATTCCCACGTTTTGAATTTTTTAAAAAGTTTACTTTCTCCGAACACACACTGCCAACTGAAACTCATCAGCAACCACTTCCCTTATTAGATCCTTCTTAAACTACAACGTTTTTTGTAGAATTTGCAGAGTCAGCAAATGTTCCATTAGTAAGTAGCACGGAAGTATGCACAAACCATACCTTGATTTGTTGAAACTCACATGGTCATCTTGTCGCACCACAAACACACTTATATATAACGGCTTATGTGACTCATTCTAAATTATAAAACACAAGTATTAAAGTTTGGACAGACTAAAACCGGACAGTGTGACGGTAAATGTAAAGGCCAAGCAATTGTACATAGGCGAGCTAAGATAACATAAATTCAGTCAGCTGCACGCTGCATTTATGCTGGAGAATAACAATGCAACAAAAAACGATGAATGAACAAACTTGTTGATCCACTCAACCTCGAATTCTTACACACACATGATAATAGCAGCCGTCTAGTGATGTGAAGATGTGATAATAGGCGTACAAGAGCGTAATGCAGCTCGTCTCTCCAAATTCCTAATCCAATGATGCTTTCAGTACTTTTTGTCCTTCGTGATTGTAGTGTTACGTTATCGCTATCCAATTCACCAAATGGAAGGGAGTTACTAATACTTTTATGTATGTCCCATGTCTAATGCATAGGTACCTGGCATATTTATCGATATCTTGCCTTTGTTTATAGTCATCATCTTCTTCGTTCATAACATAACAATAAAAGCATTCTATATTGATGCTATATAACCTAATTACAACTACACGGTATATTACTGATGCACCAGTCGTCATTTTTGTTTCATTGGTTTACATTGGCTTTTCATTAAAATGTATTGTATAACTTGCTTCGAAGTTGGAAGAATTTTAGTGCAGATTCCATAACCTAATCGCACACCAGTCAATGAGAACATAGTAGATATAGACACTACACACCTACACATAAGATATGATGAGCTCCATATGTCAGCCAATTTTCTTATCTTTGATAATGGATCGTGCAGAATACAATAATGTATTATTATGATTGACACTCTTAACGGTTGAAAGCACTGTCAAGTGCAGATACACTTTCACTTCTCAAAATCATAACTCACGATTAGCCTTCTATAAAACTTGGGTTTTCTATTTTAAATGGTATTCATATTGTACTTTTTTATGCTGTACATCCTCCTAGCAAATATCGTATTTTACCCGTGGATTGATGGGTTGTCATTGCCACTTCCAATTTCTGTGAAGAATTATAGCCCAAACTGCAGGAGTTTTACTAGTGAATGAATAATATCGTTTTACAAGTGAGACATTTAATGATTGTGAATTCTATTCCTGTTCGAATGCTTTTAAACGATTGGACATTTTCACATCTCATTATCATACCATTAAACATTTAGCTACGCAGTTTAGTTTATGTTACGACCGCACAATCCTTGCGTTTCTTCGTTCTTAAAATTTTGCATTATGAGTTTTGCTGCTCACGAAGCAAATATCGCATGTTTGATGCTAAATCGTAAAATTGTTTTTGCTGATGGTGGGAGTACGCACATCAGTCACAAATGAATGTAAGGCGTTGCATGAAATGAACAATGGACACGAATAGTCTTTCTTTATTTGAGGTAGTCACCCTTTACATTTGAAAGTATACCTGCTTCTTGTAGACGTGTGAATAAATATTGCAAGGCTAAATGCCAAAGGTGACTCGAGAATTTTATCCTGCACTTGAACCTTCTCAAAGTAATTCACTTTTGAGGCGTAAAGTCAAGCCCTGTAATATGGTTAATTATAAGAAATTTAAAGCAGGAAGGCAGGCAAAAACCCCGATACAATCGCACGGCTTTTATGTCGTCTTGCACGTCTCGCTGTATTGACACTGGACAACGAAATTCTTCCATCGTGTATATATCATATAACATATTGTCAACAACTTGTACAAATTGTCACTACCTAGATATTACAGTTGCAGTAAATACAAACAGCAGCAAGGCTGATACAATTATCGTATTGGGAAGTAAGTGTACAAATTCAAAATTATATGTGCTTACATTGCAGCTAGAGTTTCAGTGAAATGTACTGAATAAAAAACCATTTCCAGAGGCACTCCAACTGGTGTAGTTGGCATTGTTTTGTGTTATGTTGTTTTTTATGTTGAGAGGCTGGATTTCTATCTGCTTAACATGTCGATATTCGATAGAAAGAAAGCGTATTACGTTTCTAAGCAATTATGATTGAATACAGTTAAACAAGGCAATTGTTGCTCATTTGTTATGAATATCTTGTCCCTATCAAAACCAGAGGATGTCTACTTTTCTGCGGAGAAAGCATAATTGTTGTCTCCAACTGGAAAAATAAACACGCGTCTGCTTTTGAAACGTGTGTAAATATCTATGCCTCCGTTTTGGCTTACTTATAAAACTAACAAATTTTGTTTATGAAAAAGTCCTTTAAACCACTAGAAATGGGTAAAGATGCTAAAATTAATCAATTAATGAACGTCGAAGAGGACTAATTACTGCATTACCAAATGACTTCAATTTCATTATCTATTTTGTGTGCTCGTAAGCTTTTATTCGAGTGCTTTAAAAGTAGTTTCATAAAATAATTATAATCAATCTAAACATGTTTGATGCTGAAGCGCCCTCTATGTGCCCAAAGGAAGCTAGCATACCCATGAAAGTTCTTCAGTATGTAAGTGTGTGTGTTCATTTCCAGATGTCGTTTTTATGTGCCTTTGTGCCATTTGACGCTTTGTGTTTGCAGCTAGCTTATGAAGTACAACAGCGCAACACGGCAAACCAAAATATATTGCATGTTTATTTGCCGAGTTAGCGATGCAGAGTGACACAAACAACATAGCATAGATGATGGGATGCAAAACTTAGTAAAGTACAAACAGTCGACGCTCTACAAAGGTAATTCAATAACTATTCGGGACATGTAGCATAATTTGTTGTACTTTATAGCACACTGTGAAAAGGTGAGAACAAGTCATGCATATCTGCTTGGGGCTGCTTTTTTCTCAATAAAAATAATAATTAGATGACACTCTATACTATTTGCTAAGTTTTTGAGTAGAGAGTTTTTTGAGAGTATCACGACCCACAACTAATTACTAACCAAACAAAAAGTCTTTAGAATGAGTAGGTAGCAATGCGTATAAGGGTTAGGACTCCAGTAAACAACTAAATCATTGTCGTCGTCAAACCGTTACTAGTTTCATGCTTAGTATCACGATTAGATTTAAAATGTGTGCTGTAATTAAAATGATTCAGTTTATTAGCCATGTTCTAACTAAAGAAATTGGTGAAGCGTCAAAAACCTATAAAATAAAAATAGTTAAGTTCGTAAACTTCCTCAAAATTTTCTTACAGCATTCATTTATATCGTGGCAATTGCCACTTCTCATGGACTTTGAATTGTTTACGGTGTGATCTAAAAATTGTTAATTCATGGTCATTTAGAATTTACGTTGTTGTAAACATTCCTAATCCAGTCACTCATGCTCGTAGTATTATTCAAGTATTAGTTGGATGCCTTTTGCAAGTTTATGATTTATCTAATTTTATGTATGTGATGTGAGCAGTATTTGCACACAAAAAATAAGAAAAGATCTTGACTACTTGTCAATATATATGTCTGCACTACTGCTGTTCTACATAAGATGCTGTGATTGTGTTGTGAAGCAAGCCCTTTTGTGTCCAGTCCTGAAAAACAATAACTCATAAAAGCACACCTTTAATCTAAAACAGAATACTCACACCACATCATTCTCTAATGATTGAAGTTAAGTATTACGTGCATAAAGAGGGAAAAATAGAATAGTTTACAGAAAAGATATAGTTGCGCAATTATTTACGTGTGTCTGTGGAAGGCATGTTCACATGACACGATGCGATAGAGAAATAGTCCGTGTCTGTGTGTACAAGTAAATACATTATAATATGAGCACGGACACAGATCCATTCGTTCTCCTTCTACTCATCCTTAGTATTAAAGTAAAAAAACAGCAAAAACACACACTCATGTAGACATTAGAATGATAGGAACACAATTTTAGTGATGATTATAATATTGCATTATAAGCGAACACTAGAGCCAACCCATTTCAATTGTCCTTTCCTATTCATTTATTTCTCTCAGAAGAGGTTTCGCTTGTGTTGGTGGGATGGGAAGGGGAAATGAAAGGAATATGTATATATTATCGCTATGCGTACCACTACCACAAATAGGTAGGATGTAGCAGCAGCAGCATCAGCCGCAGTGATGAATGCATTTTAACGTGAGGTTGTTGGAGATAATACAAAACAAGAGTCTTAAAGGTGCATAGGTTATATAGATACAGAAACTTTGTTATATAATGCTTCTTTGACTAGATTGATGCCACAGAAAAAAAACAAGATGTACTTTTTAGTAGGTTTGGATAACTGGATACCCATTAGCCATCATGATTAGAACATTCATTGGAATACATGGAAGTTGTAGGAAGGTGCAGAGATGATGAACAATTTTATTTCAAATGTTCTATACGGAAAAATCTTGTGCTTCTCATCGTCATTTTTTTCTTTTGATTAATCTCACATATCTGGCTGCCACATGGAATACAATGTGATGGGATGTGGATGTGAGCTGCATTTTATTCTGCATTACTTAATTTCTTTTCTTTCAAACGAAAAAAAGAGCCCAGCAAAGTCTCTCTACTGAGCAGGGAGAGAACATCACTTGCTACATAATATTGTGGTTGTGCAAGCATGAATTATTTTAAGTACGCTGTATTATATGGCAGATTTTGATGTTTGTTTGCTATCTGCATGAAAAGCAATCCATGTACCTCGTCCGCACCGTGATAATAAGTTTACTCTAACTTTTTGTAACATTTTTGCTCCTTGCTGCTGTTGTTGCTACTCATGTCGCTTTTATAAGCTTATTGGCTTGGCGTAAGATTAGAATCGCCTGAATTTAACCCAACTAATGAAAACAAAAGCTGGATATAGAATTAATTTTTTTAGTTTCAATAAAAATTTTAGAGGAAAATTTAATCGCTAAACAAATTCAAGCAAAACAACACGTTTTTACAATTCATATGTATCATTTCGACATTTTAAAGAAAAAAATGTTCAGGTGATGAATTTTAGATTTGATAGAGAGCTAAGTGTGTACAACCTACAACATACATTTTTCCTGACAGGATAAAAAAATATGTGTGTAAGCAAAATGTAAAATAAATGGTAATATTCACATAAGTAATTCTTTGAACGACAACATTATTGATACTGACCGCACGGAATAAATTTTATCTATGTGTAAGCAGAGAGATGCGACAAGTAGCATAAAACAGAATCAACGTACGATGGAGTTACAATTTAAAGCCTACGTGTGTAATGATGAGCTGCTATATAATATGAATGACCTTCCTTCGATCACCTTCTCTCAGCAGAAACAGAAAAGTTGTTAAAATTGCGTTTCATAACATTCACGTCAAAAAAGGCTACATCTAAGAGGAAGACGATGAATAAGAATGCTCCAATAGGAATGGCAACATATTATGAATACTATTCTCATCTGACTGGCGATGCCACGGAATGCTTGGTCAGATCAGCTAGAGACCGAAAGCTAGGTATATATATATAAATGTTATAACGTACTTTTTCCGTAGAACTCATTTCCCTACATAAGGCATGTATATATTATTATATATATATATAAATATATACATTTATTATAATTCAGACATCTATACATTTACGTATGTACATGTATTATTATAAACTCTTCAAAATCGCACTTGACTTCATCATCATCATCAGCATCACTTATATACCTACATAAAAGTGAGACCACTAGTTTATTACAAACACGACCATTATTACCAAAGTTTCTATATCATCGCGTAGCCATCATCAACGGCTAGGCCAACATTTGCATGGATTTTCTGTCTCTGTTGTGATGAGCATGAGCATTGGCTTGACTGACGTTGACTACGTTGCGCTGAATGAGTTGGTGGTTAGTCAGTTAGTTTGTCTTGTGTATTTTGTAGCCATGTATGGGTAATATAGTTTTAACCCATTAGTGCCTTCTAAAAGGTTACTAATAAGACGGAGAATATTATTAGAATAGAATTCAACAAGTTCCTTCTACAATTTTCAAGAAGTTAGACTAGAGCAGACTTATTACGTACGGCACACGCTATGCAAAAATTAAGAAAGTTGAACGAAATCCTAATTTATACGACTAACGTAATTTTATTAACTACGTTGTGTATACCCATGCCTATAAATCTCAAATGGTAGGACCGTAGCTGAATTCCGTAAAAAAACAAAATCATCTTTGAATTTGTTCACCTAAATCTAGTTACTGTGCTAAAATTGAACTACATGCTTGACTGCCAATGCTGTTAATTCATTTGACAGGATGTCTAATAAACAAATATCTACTTCCATATTCCATAAGCATCACACTGCATACTCACAAATTGTCATATAAAGTACATGTTGGTGTGTGTACGTAAATGTTGATGCAAATGTACAGTCACTACTGGGGTTCTGTCTTTGTTCTTACTTCATGAAGCCCACATTACACATTACACCTATATTGCTCTTGCCTCTTAAACCTGCACATTTACATACTATATTTTGTATAAACTTTCCTCGTGCTACACGATATCAAAACTAGTACAGCCTTCTGACCGCCGCTGCCACTTCGGCAGTAATTTAGACTAATGTTGTTGTACAGTTGATAAAAATTTTGAAAATCAGTTGAATGTGTTGTGAATTTTTAAATTGCTTCAAGATGTCAACTTGGAAATTTGCATAATGTAATAATATTATTTGCATTAATATAGGTGTACTACGTTACGGTTGGCGTTGGGGCACATATGCTAACTCACAAACTCCCCTCTTGCACACGTGTGCATTTTCCTATTTGATTTTTTTTCTAATTATTTGGATGCGCATAGTTTTAATGGAATTATTATTATCATTATGCATTGTTTTTAGCAAAACATTGAAAAATTTCAAAAATACAAATGCAAAATAGATACTTTTTCTTTGTATTTATAATTTCAAATTGATTACAACAATAAAAGTTGAACTCCTGCTGGCCCTAAAGATTCGACGCAGTTTAGAGTTTATGGCGATCATTAGATAAAAGGGGATGATGGCCTTTTATTATTATCCACTGAGAAACGAGAATGTGACTTACAGTGGATTCAAGTCAGTCGACGTCTAAATGAAGAATTTAAATTGTTCATTGTGCATCGTTAAGTGAGGAAAACGGGTGATGGATGGATATATGGCATAAGGATTGGAGGTAAAGGTCTCCCAAATCCATATAAAGGATTTAAGAAGTCGACAATATGAATAAAATGAATATGCTTAAATGAGTAGGAAATGAAGTACATGATATAATTCCGTATTGTAAAACTAAACATATATTATCACAAATACAAAACTTACCTCAGGATTGCCATTACCCCAAAGCGAAAAAACAGAAGTGCAGGAGCAGAAGGCTTTTTATATAGGGTTTACGAGAGATATACTCGTAAAATATCATTTGAAGAATGGGACGGACACTCGGCGGACAAGGGACATGGATTACATAGAGAAGAGAGTTTTCGAAAAAAAATAGAAAGAGAGGAGAACAACAGCATGCATATTACATGAACATAATATTATTATTCAAGTTTAGGATTAGGATGGATAGAGATACACATTTATTAAATCTACATAACATCGGGATATATAGGGACACCTACATACATTTAGAAGTACAAGAGAACTTTCATACTCATCCAATATCCTCCAACTAAAACGCACACAGGAACGAAGGGACAAGCAAATGTACCGTGTGATGATGATGATGATGTTGACGATGAGCGTAAACGTACCCACAGCAAAATGAGAATACCGTACTATGTTACAACGCTTCAGTATCTCTTCCACGAGTAGTTGGGTTACTTGTTTTTTGCCTACTGCCCCAAACTGAGTGAATAGGAGTATGCATTATGTGGATGGATGTGGTTGCCTGAGCCAAGCAGTTGAGTCAAAATTACTCTTTCTCACAGATCTTCAGTAGAAACACGAGGTTCGCTGAAGAAACAACACTCCTGTGAGTTGTCTTCATCTTCATGTTTTAAAGGTGATTTTCACCGTGTGCTTTGTCTACATCTCTCCTGTGCGCGTTCTCTTCGCTCACAAGTCCGTTGACTTTGACTTGACAGTCATAATAATTTTGAGTGTGATCAAGAGTTCACTATTTATGGATCCTGTGCTAGCTGACCACCAACGCTATTGTTGATGGAACGCATTAATATAATCTGTGCATAAATTTGCAACCACTTGCCAATTTTTGTTGTTGGCGATTTACTCCAATTAGCTTGTGAGATAAAGTGTTAGATCAGAGGTCACCAAGGATTGAGTTGTTGCATGTTTCAAGATATGACATGACAGGAAGTCACTTGATTCAATTAAATAAAAAGTTAATCATTTAAAAAAATAATTAACGGCTAGTTTGAATTAAATTGAGATTTGCAGCTTTTTTATGCGTTGTTATAATTAGTGTATAAAGGTCGAACGTTGTCTTTGATTAAACTGAAGAACCAATAAATACAATGGTAATTAGTTTCAGGGTAACGTGAGAAGAAGAACAAACGCCGAAAGCAATGACTATGTGCATATGAGACTAATTATATCTTTTTGTTAATGAATCGTGTATACGAGTACAGAGAGTCTAGCAGTAAACAAGACAATTTTTGAAGACTTTCGAATCCTAGTTGTGATTGTGCGTATATTTCACTTGTTTTAAGTAAAACCAATGTAAGATTTTACTGGTTGTAGTTGGGATTAGGACAAATATTAAACTTGTGTATTTCCAGGTTGAGGGTCACGCTTGAGTGTTTTTGGTGACCAATGTTGGTGTAGCATTATATTAATATTATAGCAAATGAGTCAACACAATGACAACCTTTGCAAAACATTACACAAGGGACAAGCCGTAGACTCTTCCGATGGATACTTGAATGGACTCGTCATTCATTCCAAGAATAATCTGCAGACACTAGCTGACAAAAGTGAAACCAAGCTAGAAAACTGTGTTATTTGATAGATATTAAGCAAAGTGAAAAAGGTACTAGCGCAACGGTAAGGAAACGGAAAAAGAGGCAACGCCAGTTGCCTAAGTGGCATCAGCAGTCACGATGAGTTCGCTAAAGGATAAAGAGTTCCAGGTACGTTTTTATTTTCATTCCTGCTCTTCGTTCGCGTCCTGTTCATTTACATTTGTGTGTATGCTACACGAAATTAATATAAAGACCTGTTTATTATTTGCCATTGCCACTATCAGTAGCTGTATTATTTCAAAACGCTTTGCTGTATCCAACCTAGCGTTACATTTAGTGCCTAGCGTGTAAGATCCGTGCATACTTGCATTCAAACAAGTACACAGTCATACAACATTTTTGTAAAATTACTTTTACAGAATTCCTATCTTTTTCTGTGTTGCTAATTTTGGTTCGTTTGATTTGATCATGACGTGATCCCGTGGATTGATGAATAAAATAGCAATGCCAACAGCATAATGAATGTTGATAAGGTCGACTATAAAAATCGAAGATTATTATACTAAAAAGTCAACACATTGCATTGGACATTTGTCCGAAAATCGGAAAATGACATTCTTGTTTCTAAGTATTAATTCGCTTAGCATTCAATTGCACAACAGGATACATATAACACTTGCTATTCGCTGAGGAAAAAACGGAAGGAGTATAAATAATTTTGCAAAAAAAACTCTCACACAGAAAGTGCATGAAAGAACAAGCTGAAAGGAATAACGTATTATCTTTGTGGTCAACTCTGATTGTTTTGAACAAGATAGCAAGCAACAGAGCAGCAACAGAAGCAGTAGCGGCAGGCAAAAAGCTGAAAAAGTAGGTATGTTTAAAAAAGCACGTTAGCAAAGCAAGAAGTCGCAAGCATGTAGCCGAATTACCATGTATGTTCGATTGCACTGCCGCCGTTCCTTCATTTCTTGGTTCACTCACATGAGTTTGGTTGTTAGAAGGTTTGTGCTAAATTATCCATAATTTGGGTCATAGACACAGCAAGTAAAATGCAAATCACTTTTGATACTCTGTCCTCTCGCCTATAATTGGCTTCGATTGAATCCAAACTTGTGCATTTCTTAGCTATTTAAAATATATTTAAATTATTGTATTTGAATCACCTCTAGAAGGTCATGCTGAGGTAAAAACTATAAAATCTTAATGGCTACTCTGAAGACCTTAAATAAAGCATCAAGAGGAGATTAAAAATTAATTGTGTAAACTATTTAGACTTGAAATAGTCTCAAACTCTGAACTCCTGCAAACAAGCCTCTAGGGTTACATAATCGGTACACATTTGTATACCTAAAGGGAATCACTATCACTCGTACTAAAGTATGCACATGCGGATTTAGAACCCCATGAAAAATGTAGGTAGGTATAGAGAGTCAAAAGACCATTATAATGCGTTGCTATTTACAATGTAATTTTTATGAGCGTACTGTTTCAACCATTACATCATTCCAGATTTTTTTTTACAGTCAACAGCTGCCAGCAATATGCAAGGTTGAGTGGTAGTATGATTTAATGTAGTAAGGATGTCGGCCCCTATGCAGCATTCATGGTTTATTAAATCATTGTGTCCAAGATAGAAGAGCTTTTTGATGGATTCAGGAATCTTAGGTACCTACTTACTTTTGTGTTTGTACACTTGGTAAATGCAGCAGATAACATCGTTGCCACTGCTAGGGAATCAGCCAGCTTTTGAAAGCTTCCAATATCAATATCAGGTATTTATCATCGTTTTTTTGTCGTAAGTATAAGAGCCTTCACGACAAAGTTACTACCTGCTAGTTGAGCTCAACTCAATATTATTCATCCAACATGTTTCATAATCGTTGATTTCACTTGCTATGCCTGCAAAATTTCCACACCGTGCGTGCTTATGGAGATTACAAAACTAGTAAAGTGGAACATTTAGCTCGTCATAATTTTATTTCAAGAATTTTAGTGTCACCGTACATAAATTTTTAAATGAACAAGATAATTACATTTATAAGCAAAATTATTACATAGAAACTAAGTAAATACGTTAATGTTTCTAAAATCAAATTTTTGGGAAATAATTTAGTTGTAGCTTCTTTAATTTGAATATGAAAACTCACTTTATTATTGTTGTAAGTAATACGCGCTAAATGCAACCACCACCGTGTCATCATCATGAAAATGAAAACGTACATTTTCTGCCTGTCATGTGAGTCTTTTTTACACACGCAGCACAAACTTAGCTTAGCTTTATGCACAAAGCCCACGAAATGAGAGAGAGAGAGAAAAAGTAAGAGCACGGACAGACAGCGACACAACAACTGTGGCAACGACAAACAAACCAAAAGCAAAATAGAACCGTCTGTACATACATAAATACAACGGTTGTGGCGTACGCTTGTACATTACATGAAAACGAAATAATGCAGCGGAGAAATGGCTTTAATGATCCATCTATCTTCTTCCACATTTATAAACAGTACTTTACAATGTAAGCACAACCAGGTAAGCATACCCATCTCTAGGGTATATGGAGTTAATACTCACTGCGGAGATAATAATAATATTATGTTATTGTCTTTAACAAAGTTAGCGCACTCTTATTCGCGTTTTGTTGTGCGTAAAAAAAAGTTAGCGTACCATTTGATGATGTGGCAAGTGCATGCTAGTTACCAACAGCAATGAAGATTCATTAAGGTAAACAAGAATGTTTTGGATCTAAAAACTGAAATGGGGAATATTTTTTTATCAGAGTTGGGAGCTCTATCTATTCATCTCCTGTCATTTTTCAAACTCAGATACAAACTAGAAAAAATATAATGCTTCTTCTCCAAAAGCAATTTCAAAAGGTTACGTGACCAAGAGCAGTCAGCAAAAGAATGAGAACTTTGGGTGAAAAAAATATATATATGCGCGGATTTATGGATTGGAGCATTATAGATTTACATAAAAGTTTTTTTTTTTGCAGTTTCCCCTTTTTCGCCGCTCTTGTTTGATTAAAGAGAATATATATTGTGATGCATACATAATTTACCCTGCATCTGTAAGTACTCATGCATCGTAGATCGAAAATCATATACATAGTTGGTTGAAATAAAATATTATGCATTCATAGACAATAGAATGCGCATCACCTGCCCGCACTGCATACTTGTTTAGATTTGATGATGATAGGAAATTCATGAGTCATAGCCATGAAACAAATTGTGTTGCAATGGAAGAAAGATCGATCACATCTATATAAAAAATTTGCATCTTACTCTTATCCAATATAATTTTAGCTAATACTAATGCGAATAATTAAGTTGACCACAGCAAAAGAAATGTAAAGTTGAGGATGGATGGCAATGTTAAAGATCATAAATGTGTAGGTAAGGATGTGTGTGTATATGGTGAGCTGAATTGAATCTTGTGTCCATCACCAGTGATAAATAAGTCATCCATAAATATTCTGTCGAATGATTCTTATCTTTAATACCAGCGAATCTTTTCTACATATATTTTGTGTGATACTTATAGAAACTTGTCTATATATAAACTGATGTCTCTCTGTTAACTCACACCGTCGTGTTACTTACTAAACTACTCCTTTTTCGCCGTATTATTGATAATACGTGCAGTACTTTAGAGCGGAAAGCTCCTTAATGTATCGTGAGCAAAAGAGAATATTATGTTGGCCACGGCCAGCCTCAAGCCTGGGAGACAACATTACAGAAAGTAATATCATCACACCAGACACCCACAAACACAACAAGCAAAAAGGATAATATCGGGCACACAACGCGCAATAATAAAATACAAATACATTCATATTCATGCATCCATCCACAATATACTTGAACATGCATGCACGCATTAAATACCAGAATTATTATCAGTGAAGTATGCAACAAAAGAAAAGAACGAGCAAAGCAATAATCTACCTTAATTTAATACCCAATACTTAGCATTCTGCACCAGAGTTGTGCTCACATCCTGTCGTTTATGCTAAAAACTTGCTGCAGTTTTCTATACACACACATTTGTGGTTCCTCTCACTTATGATGCCACAATGCTCCCACTGCCTCCATGTTATTGTGTGTTTGCCTGCTTCCACTGCATTATCATCATCATTTTTGCTATGAAACATTGCACTCTTTGCTTTTTACAAAATGTTATCTTCTGCATGTCCGACACCCTTTTGTATTGGCCCTTTTTTCCTTATGCGAGTGATCATTCCATTGCCTAGCCTTCCTCATTCGTTAATGTGAACAATATCACTAATATAAATTTACTGCGTGCTACACATTACTGCTTGTAGAAAACGCATCTGCCTATAAATTTAAAAAATTTATTGCATGGGTTAACGCAGCTGAACTGTAATATTTATCTTTTTATATTTTTGGGTAATACCAATCCAAAATACTTAATGATAAACATCACCGCATTCAAATATCGACTGAATGGCACTTGAATCTGGAATACTAATCATGATTGAATTTGAATATTTGTCGGTTTGAAAGTCTTCATTATAACTTGTTTGCGTTGAGGAGATAAGGTTGTGTACAGATCAAGTTAGTTTAGTTCATGCAGTATAGGACGTGTAAAGATAGATAGAGCGAAGGTTGGTGGGGCTTCGCTCATACTGTTATTGTTACACGTGTACGCTCATCCCGTCAGTGAGTTGGACGTTGTTATGACAATGTATACACGGAATCTGACGGCTTATTCCTGGTTTAGCTCTCACTGCGAGCAATTATGTATCGAGAAGAAAAGAATAACTGTAGTATGAATGGAAGAAATGGACATCAGCCACATTAGGTTCTCATTTTTTCTTCTTCTGTTGGTTGTAGCATTAAGACCGGAAGTAAAAATTCAAATGGTTGCGTCTAGCTCAATACATTTGTTTAGCAGAACTATATACCCATAATGTCTATCTAGGTACATATATATGCGTATATGAGTTAATATAATCGTCATATTTGTTGAGTCGAATTACACCCTAGCTCTGGATGGAGTTGAAAAGGAAGGAAGGAGTTGGATAAATATGTTTTGTACCTCCCGATACCTCATGTAAAACACAAAAACGTACACACTCTCCACATTCGAATAGGAATGAATTAATGCGTGTTCTTTTTCCAGTCGACGAACGCTGCTCGGGCTATTTGTAAATTTTATGGAGTCTTTATCACTCACTCACCCAAGCTGAAGTGCTCGTTTCTCATTTCTATGTGGATTATTTTTTACTGCTTTGTAATGCGATTTTCTACTTATTACCTACAAAGCCACAGTACAGGGGAGCTTCCTGTGTGTGTGGCAACATTTTGCTCCTATTCTTATAAATGAGCCGAGGCACATTTTCGCAACTTTAGTATATAATTCTTGAGCATCAACTAACGTGATAAATTGATTAGCGATTAAATAAAATGAAAATAGGATGCCTTTCGGAGGAAGATTCGTTCTAGGTTTGTTTGATGTGGTAACAACGTACGAACCAATAATGCTAAATTTTATTGATCTTCATTATTAGCAGTGTCCATGCTAGCGAGAAACTAGTAATGTATAGATTTTATGCAAAAAACTCGACAGTAAAACATCAAGAGGTTGTAAGGTAAGCGTGCCTTCCTGTTTCAGAAAACGTGTGGCCGGGTTTGTGCCTGTGCTGTTGTACATTCATGCTCACTTCGCTTGACAATGAGTGAGCAAATAGATTTTATCGGTTCAAAGACACGACGTGATGGAAATTGATGTTAAAATGAGCACGGACTATGACTTTGAGTCAGTACCTACATTTGCACTGTTAGGAGACATCCGTACATGCTTGAAGGCATCGCTTTGCTAACTCGCACTAAAAATTTTTGGTGGGATGTTCATAAAAACTTTCATAAGTTGGAGACAAGTTTGAATTTTATGGTTGATGTACGACATTACTTCTGCTCCTCTAGAAGCTACAGAAAATGCTATATATAAAGCTTTGTAGAGATTAAGTTTCACGTCTCTTGTAAATATGCATGTAGTTACTTACGTAGGTTTTGAGTCCTTTGTGTGTTGTATACAACCATTTGCAGGGTAATGTGGTTATCTCCCTTTTTCAAGAATTTTTTTTCCGCTATCATTCCACCGACCAATGTACGACTGGTGACGCATACATCAGCTTCCTGGTCAAATCGGGGTTCACTCACTCACAATACAAAAGTTACCACACTGTTGTCAAATTGAGCAGCAGTTGCGTAATATAGTTGCTATTTTGTCGTCAATTTGAGATGGGTCGTATCGCATGGGTAATTGGACAGTGGAAGGCAGAAAAGGTACAAATTAATGAAATGCATAGGTAGGTACGTATTCCATACGTACTTATAATACATCAATGACCGATTTATAAAAATGTAAGGTGTGTAAGTATTGGGAATGGTGGTTGTACTTGAATATAGCACAGCATATTATAACTTCCACCATTAAATGTTCTCATCTTTCTTTGCCATTTAAAATCTAAATGTCGTTTAGGCAAAATCGAAAGTTTCGTTTTTGAAGGTATGACAGTGTCAAAATAAAAGGTTTAATAAGCATGCATTTGCAACAGCACCTGCGAAATTACATCCTGGGAATTTAAGAGTCAGCAGGAGTAGCTGCAGCTGTTGCTGATAATGACGCTTCTAAAAAAACGGTTATTTTATTGCTAAACCTTATGTGCAAGATGATGTGCGTTGTAAATGAGTGAACAATGAATGCAGCTAACAATGCCAGAAAGTTGTAATTTGTATTTTTGCATTGTCATCGCACTGCTCACTATCTCTAAACAACCTTCACTTCAATTTTTTCTACCTCAAGGATTTATCACTTTGCTATTTGTTATGCTTGTTCAGCTACATTTTCAAATCGTAATTCCTCAGCCATAATCAGTCAAGAAGCAATATCATTAGGATTGTAATTATAAATTATCAGCAATAAGGTTTTAAATGAGTGCATCACCACATCCATGTATATAATTAAACGTGAAGAGACATTCTGCTAAAAACAAAATTTACTGTTTACGTGATTTGTCCTATTTTTACCTCATTATGATCTTACTTGAATTTAACTCAATTGAGCAAAAATACCAAGCATCATCTTCACCAACTATGCATGAAGGAAGGATGCGCATGTTGTCACTAGGAACTTAAATAGATAGTACATCATCAGCACGCAGAGTACACAATTCAATGTGTATCTTGACAAATATTTTTATCATCACTCTCTACTTCTGATTATTCTTCGAAATGTCGTGCAAACATGTTCCGAGCTCATAAAACCTGACAGTTAGTTAGCTTCAAAAGTAAACTTGGTTGAAATATATACTGATAACTATATTGTATATACACACCTGCATTATATTATATTATTATTTCAGTACTCAAAATCTTTAAAAATTGTCAACTCTTTAAACAAGGCATGCATACACTACTCTCGACGTTTCAGGATTCCAAGTGAACATTGTCGTTTATTTATTTGTGCAGCTAAAAACGGAGATAATTGATTATCCAAGGCTGTGCTGACGTCATGCATGCTGTGTAGTTGTGTGGTGGGCATTTGGTTATTAGCATTTAGGATGTACATGCGGTTGTTGCGTTTTTGCAAGGTTGTTATTTTTAGGTATTTTTCTACTCGAGGCGCAGAATAGATGACAGAAACGTTTGACATTCTTCACGTTATTACTATATAATATTACTTGCCAGTGTGGGCTGCTACTGAACTTGAACTTTTAATATATATATTCAATTTCAGTGACTGATGATGATGATGATATTTTTAATATATTGTGGGTTAAACCTATTTTTCAAAGTTTGAGGAAGATTGATTGTCACTCTTCTGAAATTAGTACAACATCAACGCAATTGCGCAAGCTGTACGCAATTATTAATCAAATTTTGGTGCAGGGTGTTGAAAATTTATTGGAATTAATTAGCGACTGACAAATCGCAAAGACAATTGAGCTTGCATCCTTTCATTCACCAATAGTTTAGAGAAATCAATGGTTACTTAACTTGACTTCTATCCCCACTAGTTTCTATCCTTGACGTCCTGTCGAAAACGCTATGCAACAAACGACACACCAAATTGACCATTTCTTTATGTATGACAATTATTATGCGTACAACTCATAATGACTCCTGAATGCATAGCAAGCAAGTCACCTTCTTTGGCTAAGAGGGAGTTGTATGAGTCTGCAGTTCTGTTCCCTTTGCTATAAGTTGATATTACTATAATAAAAAAAAGTTTTATGCTAGGTAGCTAGCGCATACGTGTTAGTATAGTGGAGTGAATCTCATTTCAATTTATTTATCAGCCATTGTCCGCTGTGTTACATCTTTTTTATAAGATGTCTACACTTTTAATTGAAGACTGAAGTGCTTCTATACACTGGTTGGAGTGGATGCAAATAGAGATTCGCATAAAATGCACATATTTCTACCGACTACTTCCACTTGGCTGCTGATACTGATGATAAGATTATGTGGGGTTTCATAAAATGTAAATCAGAAGCTAGCTTATAATCATTTTTGTCTGATTCCAAGTAAGACACGACCTTTATATTGGGATGATGGTGAGGGGATGTGACGATATATTTGTACAAAAAAATGTAGCACGGTGATGTGATGTATCTTTGATATTGTTATTGAGGAAAAATGAATTTGAACAAGAATCCGAAGTGTTTAAATGAAATCGTCTCATTTTTATATTATCCAAATATTGTATTTACTGTAATATTTTACCGTATACTCAAATTGGCCCGACTTGCGAGATTCCAGACCAGAGTACAAGTCAGCTCACAAGTCAATCTCTATATTGTCAGGTAGCAAAAGAATAAACAGGAGGAGAGAGAGAGAGACCAAAGTCAAAAGTTGCATCGTATTTATTTATGCAAAATATACTCTACTGGTTCAGTAGACGCAAGACGAAGAAAAAATGTAAAAAAATGAGTCCATTTACAAGCTTATATGTGTTATTATTTGTTGCATGTGAAAAGAGAATAATGGATGCAGCGTATATGATGATGTGATGAGGTGATGCTAATGTTTCTTCTGAAGCCGTGTTCTGCCTTACTGCAACATGTTAAGTAAGCTCAGCTCCATATACACAAACTCTGTTTTGTTTGATGATGAGATGACTTGGCTCATTTCAATTTCAACTGTGTGACTTTCTGCTGATATACTTAGTTGCTGGGATGCTCATTTTTTCTGTTTTTACCAATAACGTTTATAAGAACTGCTGCACTACACATTGAATTGAGCGTGGTAAAAAATAAGTAAGG
Source organism: Orchesella cincta (assembly GCA_001718145.1). Lineage (NCBI taxonomy): Eukaryota > Metazoa > Arthropoda > Collembola > Entomobryomorpha > Orchesellidae > Orchesella > Orchesella cincta. The sequence continues at coordinate 74,155 of LJIJ01000357.1, forward strand.
AGCATAGATAGTGTGAGGGAATACATGGTAGTTAGGTATTTGTCGGCTCGACTGGGCTCATACAGTCTGCTGACTGACTGACTGAATTTTTGGTAATGTTGATGATGATGATACTCTTCTTGTATGCCATTACATGGAGCAAGAGAAATCAACAGCTTCACCATCATCTTATAATACAATAATATCAACTAACCAAAACCAACCTCTGGTCTAAAAATCGTTCCTGTAAAAACAAGTATAAGGTCTGGTTATAAGCACTTACAGGCTTGCACCTGAATTTATGTGAATGTATAATCCCATCCTGTAAATATGAGCTGGTAGGTATATATGTCTGTTTTAGACATTTTTAAAGAAAAAATATCAAATAGACATTCAAGCAGAAATGAGAGAGAAAGGAAGAAATATGTTTTTTTCACTTGGTGTTGTAAGCAAAGCATTTTTGCAAGGATTTTTTCCTTTTATTATCCAACTGTTTGAACCCAATAGATTTTAAGATAATGTGGAAACGAGGCACAATAGATTATTCACAAGATGGATAGCTTGATCAATACACAGAGATAGGGGAGATCCACATCGCATTTGAAGTATGTAGAAATGAAATAAAAAATGGATGCGTTGGCTATATGAAGATGCTGCACGCTACCTCTTCGCCCATCCCTCCCAGTAACCACATCCATCTGTAATATAATCATGTTATCACGTCACCAGTTATTTTTTTGCAGTTTGTACTTTTATGTATGCGCTTGTTGCATATGTATGATTGTATGAGTGACCTTCCATATGTCATTCAGCTATTTGCAAATAGTTTCTGTACATTTTAACACTTTACATAACTGCAGTACCTTGCAATCAATGTTGGTTGCTAACAATAAATTGGTGATTGCACTTTCGTCTAAAATTGTGCGTTTGTGGAAAACCTCTAATTGGTCAAGTCAACTATACGGATACATATATATTTATGCATACTTACGTAAATTTATATAGGATTCTATTTTTTGTAATAGGCTTATGGATTGTGACATCATCGTGTTGTCCATACATCTCCTCTTGTTTTCCAGTTATAAATGTCAAAATGCGTTTAATTTATTGCCGAGAGCGATTTCCAAAAAGCCAGTTAATACGAGATGTAACAGGAGTGATGTTGTGCCAATAAAATCTAGATTTTGCAGTGCCCTAGTGTACTCATAACGATTTACTGTATATTTCATCACCTTTCATCTGCACTTAAACGGGGCTATGGAAAATGCAATACATTTACAATACAGTTTAATGTATAGCATGATCAGTTACTGTATCACCTTTACAGCTTTAAATTAAATTACCTAAAGCTTTTTAAGTAGACTACTGGTTACAAGGTAATACTAAGTGTTATTGTCATTCATAAATTACTAATATCTTAATGTCTCTATTTTACATTCCCGTACGGCTATTAAACCTTTTCATACAGCAAGCATGAAGATGTTGAGACAATTCGATCAATTTTTTTATTATTCAGTTAACTACTAACAATCATAGTTCAAGTCCATGTAGTAAGTGTTGTGGTATCACAAGAATGGTAATTTAGTAATGAGTAGCGACCAAAAGACAAAAACAAAAATCTTTGTGTCCGCACCGCAATATGCTAAGTCAAGATGAGGACGCAGAGCAACTATTGTCTATACGCGCATCCAACCATTCTATAAGCTTATATAATTTCACAGGCTCATACCGTACAATCATTGATTATATTTCGTTTCTCAGAGAAAGAGAGTAGTATCGTATAGCCAGCACAATAAGACTTACAGTATGTAGGCAAGATGCCAAAACACTTCTTTCGTTATTTCTTCTTCTCCCTCCGTGAAAACGTGGCTTATATTATATGATTATGTGTCCGTTCAAAAGTCAACTCCAGATGGGAACAACTGTATCCCAGCACAGAGTAATGTATATATCTATAAAGGCAGGGAACTAGTCATCATCTTTTGAACTTATATAAATGAGTACAACCACGTATAACATTATCAACTTGTTTTTTTATATATGTACAATTTTTTTCTCCTCTTTTCAACTTTCCGTTTATTCTTTTTCCTTCTTCATTTTCGACCTCTTAGTTCCTATCTTACATGACATTCTATTAAGACCTTGCTACTGCCGTGATTGCCTGCTGTTTTTATACGACTTGGAAATATTGCAAAGATGTACACATGGATTTCAAACTATAAATTGAAGACGATGAAGAATGTTCATATTTTTTAGAAAATTTGTGTTATCGTTAGCTTTTTTTCTTGAAAATTATGTTTACTTACGTACTTGAAATTTTGTGACGTTAAGTTAGTGATACATTGCCTGATGTGATTTTCCAACAAAATTAACGGCCACTGCTGCTTGTGTGCCACAATATGGAAATTTTCATGATGAATTAATTTTAAGATCTGAATGTTGAGTGTGGCTACAAATATATATGAGTTTAATGGGAGGGTATAAATAATCTATATTATGGACTGTATTACCTACACACTACACGGTGTACTTAGACTATACGCGTACATTTAAGCAGTAATGCCTGAAGAGTCTGTAGAATATGCACTCAAGTGTGCAGGATTCGGCATGGGAATGGAAGAAAAAAACTTGATTTTTAGCTGATGAAACCACTTTTGATATCATTGGTGCATCAAGATAGCATGAATGTACAAATATTATTAAATATGTCGTCACATACATGAGAACTATTAGAAAATTGAGGAAGACACGCTGCAAAATGGCTCGATTATATCAAAATTAGGTAGACTAGACTCACAGGCTGTAGTTGCAGCTTGAAAATTTGCAGCACTGGTGATTAATTACACACATGTTGGCTGAGCTGCTCGTCAAAATGCAGCTCAGTGATTGGGAAACGTTGATTATTTTATCAGCCGTGCAGGAGGGATTTTAGGATCATATATTCAAATTATATTTTAGGTATGCAAGTGGAGTATGTGTAATCGGATGATGAGATGATTTTGTAACTTTTTATGAATCTACAAATTACAAGGACATCAGGTTCTTTCCGTTTCATCCCTATTGTTTGGGATACTCGAATTGGATCCATGAGTGTACAGACTCAGTAATGCGCAATGATAATTTTAATTCTGGTACCTTGACAAGAAAAAACACTCCATTTCTTCCCTTCTGTCTATCTTAGTTATCAGTTATGAGTTGCTTCACAGAAAAATGTACTACAAAAAATGTAATGTCCAGTACTCAGCGAACGACTTATTTGCTCTACAGTTTATATTTATAGAGACGTAAAAATATAATAATATTCATCACTAACACATAGTTGCATATAAGTATATGGCATTGTGATGGACATGATATAATATGGTTGTAGATGTTGTGTTGTTTAACCATTCTTAGTCGTGCAAACACAGTCATTAAAGCAAGTGTAACAGCCATACTATGACGGACACATAGTATAATACAAGTATATTTTATTACGATGTAGTTGTAAGCAGGCGTGCGTTTCCTTGCGTTTGTCTATGAGTACACGAAGATAGGTATGCAATGCAAATGTATCGAACAACAACGCAACCTTTAGTGATACATTTTTTTAAACTTTTTTTTTACTTCTGGCAAAGTTAATCCCGTAAGCCATGTATCTAATATGTTTTGGCGCAATCATTATTGTTTAAAACACAGAACTTTGCTTAATTTGATATTTCAGGTAAATTGTCAATTCTAACAAAAACACTCTATGCTCTTAATTAATCTAAAAAGTTCCTTTATGACATGGTACAGAGGATCGCACTGAACACAGGAAATTGATCTAGAGAATCTGGTAGGGTAGCCAAAGTAAACCTGAAGGTTAAAAAGCGTTGCATTTGAACATGTTAAAAATATTACAAATATGAATATATGAACTTATTTCACACAGACAGCCAACCTTTTCCCAAGCAGGCTTGTCACTGTTTTTTCCCTTCAATTTCCGCACTTTATAATATAATCAACTTAACTCTGCTCCCAAAAAGCGTCATATTTGACTGAATATCCATTTTCGTTCAAAAGCTCAAATTATCCTTCGGGCTAGCTCACATTAGTAATTAATTATGCCTAGTAATTGAGTTGCTGAGCAGATTTATTTTCGCCAAGAGAGCCAGCAACTCCTAATAACTAAAGGAAAACCGAATCATTCCCTTTTATGAATTTTATTAAGAAGATCTCAACCTTTGGTTACGTGGATATTACTTGGGTTCATTGTAATAATCTACAAACGCTTCTTGCTTTTACCACTCATCGTGGGATGAATGGATCAAAATGGATGATGATGATGGTCGAATGGCAAGGATGAGATGTGATGGGATGGAAATGAGATGAATGCCTAAAATGCAGTATAACATGCCAGATATAGGTACAGAAGATATATCGTTTAGTTTGTTAGTTCTACGTAGCTGATGATGAAGTTAAAATCTGTTTTCCCCTCCAGTCATCTAATTTTAACGAAAACAGAAGAACAAGTTGAGAAACAGTGAACATGCATGCTAGTCAATGTGGCATTAATGTAAGCTACAAACACAACAGATATAGAGTGTACATAAATACATATTGGTATATGACCACAATGAAAAAACAGCCTGTTATAATAATAACATACATGTTCCGCTACATACATACATATATGTACATAGAATTGGTTTGGTTATTACAGTTGTAGTAGGCGGATCTCCTATTAAGTTTTCATACTTTATTCTCATATAAACTCTTGCTATTTCACGCTCAAATTAAATAAAAACATGCTCATTTCTTGTTACTGCCGTTGACCATTGTATTGATTATTTCGCAATTTAGTTTGTAGCTAAGATGGTCATTTTTTATGTCATGCACCGCTTCGTTTGTTATAAGTGTAACTAGAGGTTGTTGATAAGTGCACTGATCGTGAGTTTCTATTGTATTGCATAGGTCAATAGTGAGTGACAGTCTCTGAATTGTGTATTACATGAATTTGGTGATTATGTAAACGTGGAATGCACTTCAGATAAAACTAAATTATTGATGTGTGTGCTTGCGGAATGTATGCATTTACACTTGACTATCTTGAATTGAATTCAATCAAGTTTTGCAATATATTTTTAACATTCTAATCGTAATCAAATCACATTATCTTGTTTCCTACTATTGACTACTATCTTTGAACTCAAAAGATCCTAAGGAAAGGAGAGAAGCTCATTAGGGTCGTTTCCTCAAGGGAAAATTGGTGTAAATTGTTAAGAAATAAATAAATTATGCATTTCTTCTTTCGTCATGAAAAATATGTTGGTTGTCAATCACCAGAGAAAAATCGTATTAGTCAGAAAGTATCCTTGATAATGGCATTATAATATAGTTGGAAAGGCAAGAGGATGCGGTATAACATATAACGCCTCATGTACTGAGTTACGTTGACAGTTGTACGACGCCAAATTAAAATATGACTGTTTTCACAATCCAAACAGATATTTACGATGTTTATTGTTGCATCCAACTTCAAATTTGTGAGATATATGAAGTCATGATGAGCGTCCTTTGAGTATCTACTTTTATGTGTTGTATTGTGAGTTTGAACTGTCGAAGAAAAACGGAATGGAGCACGTTGAGTGCTCCATGTAATATGTAGATTTGAAATGAGATGAAAGAGGAAAACACTGGCTTAACTTACCACCACCGCCGACAAAAGCTGAAGGAGAGAGACACATTCACATGCGTACATTCATATGTTTATTGGAGTACATTCAACTAGTACTCAACTGATATAGACAACTGCATTACAGCATATAAAAAGAGACGAAATATAATTCCGAAACGATGGAAGGGTGTTTGAGCACGGTACTGAATTGTTTTTTATGCTCCTGGCTGCTTCCTTCTTACTAAAACGATGGTGTATCCAAAAAGTTTCCCTGCATGATCAGCGTATTATATACATACTTTTAGGTACAGCATTTATCCATCTTTTTGTGTGTGTGTATAAATGCGTCGATACACTCATATAACAAGTATGGTGGAGCGCCCACTATATTAAATTTAAGAGAAAGGAAGCTCACTTGCTGGAGAGATGGCTTGCTTTTATGGCTGCCTCGATGGTCTGAAAAAAACCTTATAAATGAAACTTGGATTTTCTAGATCTGATCTGACTGACAGACTAGAATGAGTTAGCGACTGTGTGGGCATAAGGTGGAGGAACGAACGAACGGTGCGAAAAAGGGAATCAAATGTGTGTGAATGTATGTCTGCCTTCAGGAGACCCTTTTTCATTTGACTGAATTGAAATCCGGGGAATGTGCAAGGGACGGGAATGGTCAAGAAGGGAAACAAAAAATTCACTTCATAAGTCTTCGACTATTGTCCTCACCATTTCCCGTTGTTTGTATATGAGTCAATGATCGAGTTTTTAATATACGAAGCCAACTCCAAAAAAATAACATCTTGTGCAATAAAATCAATAATGTTTATTTGATGCAAATACCGTTATACAGTCAGATTCATTAAAATATCGTCGCATTAGAGATGAACTGAAGGAAGCTCGGTTCAGTATCAGCATTAACGGCAAAACTAACAACATGAAAGAATAGAATGCAACATTGGGCACTGCACATAGTAGTAACAGTCATTAAACCTTTTTAATCAGTCGAAGTGAAACCATTGAAAAGGTTTGATTCAATGCATACGGAACGATATAGTTTACAAATGAATACAGCCATCGATTCACAGAGGTCTTTCATTCTGCGTCAGCTTCCACCAATATTTAGAGAATAGAGTCTGCACAATATCCGAGATGCAACATGGCTTGTGTGACTGCTGCGGGTGGATGTTGGAAAGTTAAAGCACGAACTTCGGAAAGATAGGGTAGAAAAGAAGACGTAAAACCGTGCAGGTGTTCTTAAATTCAGTTTTTCATGATAATAAGGATCAGCCTGCAAATGAAAGTGCATAATTTTGTTAGAACTATGAGTATAGCATACCTACATGAAATGGCCTGGAATAACAGTTTAGCCATTATGAAAGTTTTATCCTAGTATGCCACAAAAAGACACAAGGCAGCATGTGCCATTATGTCAGTGCCAGCTTTACCAGCGTTGCGACCTCCATTTTTGTGTACTTAATCACGTTTTGTAAACTAAGGCAATGTCAAATGGAACATGAGAGTCCAGATACAAATTAAATTTAAGGTGTATGATTCACAAATTTGAGAGTATTAACTCTCTCACACAATCATATATATTTGACTGACTGTTTTTACAAAAATACATTTAGGCAATGTTTCCTGTGAAAAGTGGTTTAATCTTCCACCTAAAGTTTAAGTCTGTACAGTTGGACAGAAGTGGAATGAAAGAAAGTAGGAAGTACGTTGGCGAAGGAAATAGAATCTGGAGTGGGAATATTATTTGGAATGGAAAGAACTTTTGGCTCTAACGCAATCCCAGAATGGAAGCAGGAGTATACCATTGTACTTGATACATATATATTATACATATAAGTATATACATTCATAGCTTCCATAATATGCAGTAGGTGTATCCAAATGGTTGCTAGACGCATATTTCCCCGAAAAATGATTAACAGCCAAACTCAGTCTTAAGTTTGACTAGCAATGTGTTTTAGAGCAAAGACCGGAGAAACCCTGGAATTTGTACAAGAAAGCAATTACATAGCTTGTTCACAAAACGATGAAAGATATGATGGAAAGTACGTACATTACGTATTAGTACAATGTACGGTTGCCGCTGTATTATGCAATGCAATGTAACGGGCATCCAGAAGTAGATGGTGGTGGTAGGAGTGTGTTTATGCAAGGCTAACTCTCAGTAAAGAGAAGGATTCACCCGAAATTATGCTGCTAGGCAGGCCAACATAACAGGCTTGAAGCCTTTTTATAGTAAAGCCCTTTGGATTCTATCGCATCGCACAAAACAAAGTGTGGTGTTCGTAAACCCTTTTTGTAAAATGCAATGACTGCATTGTACTCCTACTATTTTATACTTTTAGTTTTTCTTCTTCTGAATCTCAATGGTTTCTGCTCGCCTCTACACCATCTATTTGGAAAAGATAAGTAGGAAATGGTAACAGAAAACGAAGAAAAAATCAGCAACATAACGGTGTTTTTGTTTTATTACTGAAACAAAAGGCTTGCAAATAAACATTGGTACATGCATTCCCCTATAAACTTGACTGGAGTAACTGCTCAATAGGATTTAAGAAGACTTTTGAACTCCCTAAATGGTATAAACATACATGCTTCCACATTATACGGTGAAACTGTGACTTTCCTTCCATTTAAAAAAGTAGGTATTTGTATGTATGTATTTGGTGCATACACCGGTTCCTCTCTTTCCATTCCACAACGGATCTCCCTTTCTTCACAGTGTGCATGGCATCTTTCACTTTCTTCTTGGAGCACAACTGGCGCTGGTGAATCTTTAGGTTTTAATAAATGGGACCATGTATTTTTTATGCTGACGCTGTTTTGTCCTTTTCATTTCTTGCCTCCTCCTACTACATCATTTATACTTGCCTTCTTTTGTTATTGCTTTCATTCAGACTATTTCCGCATTTTTAGGACTGTCATACTATCTTTGATTATCCCCCTTTGTCCTGGTTGTTGTTGCTAAATGAATCAATTAAGGGATTGCTAAACGGCAAGCGGATTAGGATGTACAAAAGCATAAAAATGTCTTGTTAATTTTAATCAAGTTAGGTTAAGCTTCTGTTGTGCTTTGCTTTGCCAGGGTCCTGCATCTGGACTTTTAGTGTGAACGTGCTTCTTACATTTTGTAGGTAAAATATTTAATTGGGTTAGTATAAATCAAAAATTAATTCCTCCATGTTCTTTTATATTTTACAGATGGTGGGATGCCTTGGGAAACATGCATCGTACACTTTTTACAAATCAATACGGATTGGAGAACGGATGCTCTCCCTTGCCAGCTTTTTTCCTGTCAGAATTTGGCCAGATTCAGCTATTTTAAGTATTGCGGAAGTACAACTTCTATGGAAAGATAGAAATGAGTGTCTGTGCAGTCTCCGTCTCTATTTTCTTCCAGAGAACACTCCGTTTGGCAGATTCTCATTTCATGGCGAGGTATGTATGAACAAAAAAACCAACTCCCTTTGCACTCTTCTTTTTACACCCCGGAGATAGATCCGATCTAGCATCTAGTCTTCAATTTTATACAAAACAATCTTTCTGGAAACCACTAGTTCTGTTGTAGTGTTTCCCACTTGGTAAAAGTGATACGTAAAATGTGGGAATAATACAAAAGCAGATTACGATCAAGGAATCCTAGCACTTCCGATACAAAAATACTGTCTCATATCATGTATCTCATACCGTAAATAAATTTGTGGGTAATAAATACGAACAACTTCGTTGCACCTATACCGCGAGTTAAGCATACCTTGAGAAATGCATTTTTATTATATTTGTGACAAAAAAATGTCCAATTATCACCATCCCGTGATGTATTGTTTACTTGCATGCTACTAATACTAATTTTGTTACGGTGGCAGCATAAAATTTTGAATTTTTCCTACCCACTTGCTCATCAATGCTATGCATCCGTGAGTGACTCTTTTCTCATTTTGTCGTTATATCTACATAAATACAAACAATGTTACCGGCATGACATGTAGACCGTAATTGCCTCTACATCAATCACAGAACCTACTCGTACTACCTACCTAAATTCCATTCTATATTTTCAGTCAAGCTACAACACTAGGGAGTGGGAACGGAACCAGGGTTTTGTGCTTGTGTATGCAATTATATTGAATGTCACATTTGAAATTTGTGAAAAATGTTCCGACTTCTGAGAAATAAGAACAGCTATTTTGCTAGTATCAGAGTCACCTTGTTGCCTCGTAATCAAAATATTGATGTGGAGGAGAGTTAGGGAGTACGGAAAGTAATACAGTAATGAAAAATGTTTTCTTGAGGAAGATGATACTTGGCTACATCAAAATATTACAACGATGTAAAGAAACGTTGACTGGAGAAGTATCGGGATTGGGAAGAGAGCATTATATGCAATGCACGACCACATTAGCTCACTGCACATGGTGCATATAGAAATGCATTATAATGTCAATATAAGCTACAGGCAGGGTGCAATTCTCAGAATGCTTTGTGTTATCGTACTCATGTACTTGTGTGTTATCATCATATTATATATTATAAATGGGGTATAGGAGCACTTACATACAGAAATATAAGTCTTTACTTCACTTTCATGCATACATTTTGTATCATATATGCAGCGGGAGTACGTAATAGCCTTGTGTTGTAGTAGAAAAGGAGTTTTTGTGTCGTCGCGTACATTTCTCTCGTAAAGCAAGAAGTTTCCCCTTCCACATCAGAGACAGGCAGAAAAGCTAGCACAGATCGATAATGAAACTAAAGTACGTGTGATCAAAATGATTTCAGTTGGACTTATTCATTCTAAAGTCAATGTTTTATGCTCACTAAATTGGTTTGCTCTTTACTTCCACTTCTCCTACAATGTTGCTCCGAAATTTCTGAAAATACCTAGCACAAAGATCGCCCACTCACTCATACGACTCTGTGTCAATAGGTGCTTTTTTTTCACCACAACCTACGTAACAATGTAATCCATACATAGTAATTAAATTAATATGCTCAAAATTCTGCTTTTTTGTATAGTTTGTTTATGATGGAGTTATCAACCAAAGTCTCCAATTTTCATACTGTTTAAATTTAATTTATTTCTAATTATTTATTCGCACAATGTGAGCCATTAAAAATGTCGTGGGTAGGTCGTGGGTAGACTACTGCCAAAAAGCATTTTCCCATTAGAATTTGATAATTAGAGCCATGTGTTTCCGATTCTATGATGTCTGTGTAAATGCTTCCCCTCATTTTTACTTTTCCATTAACAGCGAAACCTACGTGAAAGTACACAATGCGGAATGCATATACATACAGTACACACACGAGTTTGGTGCGGAGCAGTTGCACTAAATATTCATTGGGCACTGACTCTGCCTGCTCTTCTTGTTTTCCTAACAGTTTTTATGCGTTATGTCACGTTACGGTGAACGGCATGCAAAAAAGTGAAGAGAAGTCAATGCCAAAACAGAGACGATCAGGAAAAGTATGCATGCATGAATATGCGGATTTTCATGTATGTACATTGTACACCTACAAAAGCGGATATATAAGAATATTTGAATTGAAGCATTACCACAAGCTCAACTTGGGATATAATCGATATTATTTCTTTGAACTATTTCGGCTACTACTTGTACATGAATGCTTTTTATATTCAGTTTACATTGTTGTAATGGGAAGCTATTGCAACTTTCATTTTGATGTTCCGTTCCATCATCTGGAGGACAAACTACACACGCGGAAGTAAAAACTGGTCTTGCATTATATCTTTTAGTAGACTTACAGAAATTTGGTAAATTCTTTGATGAATGGTAACCATACTTTTATGTAAAGATAGTGATGCATTTCATGATAAAGAGTGAATTCCTTTGTTTCTATACACAAGATGTTCCGTGCTCATCAGTTGTCATGTGTTGGCTACCCATTTGTTGTCTCTAATCTACCCTTTCGCTCACAATCAAATTACTCATGTTCTACTTTCTTTGATTAGCTAGACGTTCAGCATTTCGGTTGGTTAATGCATGATACTATTGACGGTTCAGATAAAGTTGATAGCCACACCGTTTGTCATGTGAAGGCTCTTAATTTATAAAATCAAAATGCCTAAAATATGTTCAAAAACATGTCAAACAAATAAGCAGTCACGAAGCCTTTTTAACGCGCAAGAGTCCGTTGTCTTTTCTCGTCCAGTTTTGTGAAATTTTATTTGAGCATAGGGTTACATTATGTCCAACTGCGGAAGTCTCAAGTATACAAAAGCATAACGGCCGGTAAATGCACACTTGAGTGTGTTTCACGTAAACTACGAAGAATCTCATATAGTACGTATATAATGCATGTACACACATCCCAGTAAAATACACAAAAGTATTAAGGAAACCCCAATTTCTTGAGCTTGTCGCCGCAACGTATGCAGTGCTTTCCCATACAGAATTTATTGATTGTCGTTCTTCCTTTTCTGTTACAGTACAAGTGTGCGTGTATTAAATCTACGTAAATAGCCTGGTATTGCTATGCCAGTGCCAGTTCCCTATCACTATAGATGTTACTTCCCATGGCTGGATTTTTTCCTGTTTGTGCGTTCCATCTCAAACTCTAGAAAATGAATGCAGACAGACAAGAGTTGAAGTTATGATGATAAAGGGTGATCTACAGTTGATAACAAAAAATTATAGTATTCATCCTACCAGATAACACGTTATGAATCACTTGCTTCCTTCCATCTTTACAAGGTTACACATTTGAGACAGATTTGGTCTTAGCTTTCAAAAGTTTTCAGAAACTCATTTCTTCATTTCCTTTTAAACAAATTTAAATCGGAATTAGTAACAAATAGCAATCATATCATATAATATTCATGCAAGTTAAACTTTTTCATAAAAAAAACTCTAGGAAAAAACGAAAGCTTTGATGGAGGGCTGAAGGGAACAGCCTTTTACATACATCCCCAGTCACCATTCATCATGTTCACCGCTCTCGCTCAGCTATATAAGCAACCAGAAGTTTTCTAGGAAAAATATACATGTGGCATTTGGAAGTTGGGAACGTTCTAATCAGTGAATTCAATACTTAATGCATTCATTTCATTGCACTGCAGCAGGTCTAATATGACTTGAGATAAGAATAGGAAACCTTGAACTGTGAACGTCGAAGGGCACAACCAGTAGGATTCGAACAACTATCACCTTCACTTGGCATGTTGTTACATTTATGGTGATGAGGAAAAAGAGGCAAGAGCAAAGTCATCTTCAGACATGACATAAAACACTGCTCGAGTAATGCAATGCTTCCATTTCTCGCCACACTTTTTCAGAGTTCTCTTCCTGTGCGATCTGTATCTAGACTCTTGAGTTGAGTAAAAAAGCTACTATTAATCAAAATCAATAGCATTCAATTCTCTATTAAAGTTTCTAGAACGGATTTTGAGCATGTGGAGAGTCACTGTTTCCCAAAAGTGGACATTTTAAATTAATGAATTGTTAAGTTAATTTGTCAATTAGCCAATTACACACAGGAAAAGGGTTGACTTCATAAAACGAGTCTGGGTTTGACAATTTCTATAGTTACTCGTTGATCCTTCATAGCAAACTTACGAGTAAGGACTAACCAGTGTATATGATTTTATTCACAAAAATGTGCCAATAAATCATCATCCAGCAAATAAAATTAATTTTTATTGGGAAATGCTCTTGTTCCACATAAACTTCTATAGAAAATGCCGGTGGCACTGAGGACTGCATCATATTCGATCTACGCAACCAATTCATGCACAAAGTGTCCTCCTCTAAACTACCAATATCCCTTTGTCTGTCTTGGACGTTTCTGAATAAACCCCATGACATACACACACCACAATTTATAATATGTGTACACATCACACACACGTCGTTTTCCATTTGGAATTTAGGAACGTTTCTTCCCGATGCTACCCTTTGCACTCCCATTATACTTGCGTGTTATATGGATGTATCCAATATTAGAAATATATGAGTTCTCCTAAGTCTTTAGCCATTACGTTTTAATACTAGTGCAGTGCAAATGTATTTTACAAAAGAAAAAAATCGAGTAGATCTAAAACTCCACAGCATCAACAGCAGGCAGGGCATTCTTTTACCTACTCATCGGTTAGCAGTAAGCGCTGTGTGCCTTACATGATGATACTTACATCCTTATATAAAATAGGGAAACTAGTAAAAACGTAACATAGTTGTTGGTTAAACCCTTAGTAACCATCTCTTTTCTGTCTCTCTCTCTCTCGCTCACTCTTTACATGAAGCCTATCTCTGTTCTTTGATATAAGAATGGTGGATAATATTAATATTATGAAGGAAGTGTGTTTTCGTTCTCTTTTCGGTTAAAGCATCGCAACGGCTGCATGCTACTATATGCTTAAACAATATTGAACATTCCGTTTTGTTGGCGACATGTATTACTTACTACCTGCTTAAGAGGAGAAGCAGCAGTGGTAATGTTGACGGGGGCGAGTGAAAGAGAAAGAGAGAGAAGAGGAAAATGCATTTTCTGTTTTCAGCAGAAAATAATAATGATGGCGTTTCACCAAGCAGTCAGGAAGGGGCAAAAGTAAAGTAAAGAGGGGATCGATTTCAATATCAAGGAAATACACATAAAATGTAATAATAAATTTCTTAAAGTTTGTGTTCGCCTTGCTTAGCTGAGCTGCGCGCACATGAGAAGATACTAACTTTTTTCTGTTTCATTCATAAATTTCATGCTCTAAAAAGATTTTTTTTATTGATATCAAATATATAATATACAAGAAGAATAGAAAAGTCACAAATCTATTTTTGCTCCATCCATAAATAGCAAAAACATTTTGACTTCGATATTTATTACCGTCAGCAACTAACAAACTCAAAATATTTAGGCGCTTGTTACAAGAATTAACTGATACATGGTGCTTGTTAAAAGTTTTTGACCTTTGTTACGTCTATCCAGCTTCTTTTTAATACACGTTGAAGGACTAACTCCAGTTTGTTTTATAATTGGCAGTTACGCAAAATTATAATGAATAAAAAAATTATTTTAGTAGCATGCAAAAAAAGGTTCGTTTAAGATGCGTCGCATGTTTTACACAAAAGCATATTATTGGTCGTTATCGTCTACAAAAATATTTTAAAATCGAGTAAGAGATTGCAAATAAAGCTAGACTACTTTCGGTGTAATACGGCAACAATAACTTGTATTAGGTTATAAGAACAAAATCTGTATCATTGCCTAATCTCATCCGATTCAGAAAAAAATGAAGGTAGCAGTCGTCGTGAGGTAGCAAGTTTTCTTGATTCCTCCTGTCGAGCTCACTCACACGCATTCTTCGTTACATCTTCTCCCTTCGGGTACATTCTTTATGCATGAACAAGCGTTCCAATTAACGAATTTAAGATTTCTATAAAAGCGAACGAAAGTGAGTGAGATGAGAGACATTCTCGTAATTCGAAATAGGGCTCATTTAACGGTTGTCTGTATTTTCATTGCAAAATGTTTACTTAAAATTTTACGTTGGTATGATCCACTTCTTAAAATTTGGGTAGTGTTACTTTAAATCTGTACTTTTCATTATGTCAAATCCGACTTCTGATAATTCGAATCGTTTGCCCGGTGCTACTAACATTCATTTTGCTAAATTGCTTTGATGTCATCCGTTTATACCTCGTTCTGAAAAATTATGTGTAATTAGTAAATGCCTTCCTTTACCTTTCTTCGCTGTACCATTAACGAAGCCATTAATCTAGAATGAGTTCTGAAGCTATGATACCAAAGAGAACAGAAACGTGTCATTCAGCCTGCATATGCTTTAGTTTTGCTGTACATAGTAACTACACCAACTTGACTGGAAATATCTTGTTGAAGCTGGTATACGCAAGAATTTGCATATATATGGTTCAGAGATCCGTGTTTAGTCTTCATAGCCATTACAATTCAGTTCATATTCATAATACAAATAACACAAAGAATATTAGGAAATGAGCTGGCATGCGACATATTAGGAAACGCAACATAAGATAATGTAATTTTAGGGAATCAAAAATCAGCTTGTATAAGAAATTGTGATTCTGATAGTAATAAGTAATTATAGCAGAAAATTTAATTCTTTAATATTTATCACAACGGCACTTGTTATAACGAGGTGAAATTGAGTACAAACGTAAGTTGCTGGGCTCGTCTTGAGAGCACTTAATGTCATTAACTGGAGGATAAGTCTTGGTTTGGTTTGGCTCAAACATACTGGCTTTTGCTGCAGGATAGAGTAGACTAGTCCTCTTTTTTCATGAATCTTCTGCTAAGAGTATAGCTTTCAGGCGTTTCTTATGCACACACTCTAATAAACCATATATGCCTTACAAAATGCAAGACCAATAGCTTTAACTTTGACCATATAGCACGTAAGTTTGCTCTGGCAATATGGCCTTCGTTTAGACACGCATTGTAGATTGGATACTAAAGTATATTTTCAATGTACAGTATCATGAGATCAAACTTTCGTGCAAACTGCGGTCTCTAAATACAATTATAGTAGTATATACATTATGTGAAGTATTGCTTGTCGTATCAAAGGATTGATTATCATTGGTTAAACATTATTCTTTGCTTTCTTGAATGTATATTTTCAACAAGAGTGTTCATTCCATGCACGTTTATTTAATTGAAGGTGCAATAGATACAATCAAAATAAGATGGAGATTCCATTATGTAAATGAACTTCAAACTACCGCAAAATTATGAGACAGGCCCAAACTGTGTCCTCTTAAATGATCCGAAAATTCCTGCAATAATACTAACTTCGGTGCAAACTTTACACGTGCAAGCTGCTACCGCTTTTGGAAAAATAGATTAGGGAGAGACCTCTTGAAAGTGGTCATAAATGGATAACATTTTACGACTTTTGCACGGAGAATTCTCTGCAAAATGGTCTTTGTAGCGTGCAATATTAGATGAAACAAGTTGGTTTCCGTGTGTTTAGCATGTTTCAAATTAACAATGGAAATTCCAATAAATAAACATTGCCGAGCTACTTTGTCACAGTATTGGTTATGTGCGTGCATGTTAAATGAATGTCTTTATGCATGTGCGTGTAATCATAGACGAAAATAATTCACCTATACTTTAATAATATATTGTATTCATACCAAAACCGTGAATGCAATGGTGTACGAGCTTAACCCGATAGGGTTTCGTGCAGCGTAAGTTACGACCTACGATGGTTGAGAACTACATATTTTGTTTGAACGCTTTTCATACCTAAATCGTACCTTGCAGGGGCACCTAGGTGGATATCCACTCATTGTCCGTCAATAAACAAACCTTATGCATCACGGTATACTATGCCTAACTCCGCAAGTAATTTCTTTGGTTTACGTAAACATACATCAAAATTGCGATTTACATTAGTTTCTTTAACCTGTATATTCAATTTTGCTATACCTATTGTTAATTTACTGTTGCATGATTTGAAATATGAGGCAATCCTTCTTTTTGAGACAAATGAACGATTAGCAAAATTAGGCAAGTCCTTCATTTATATCTCATCTTGAAAAGTTGGAGTAAGGTATAAATATGTTAAAAATAACGAATACTGAATGATGAGAAACAAGCATGCATAAGATTTGAAAAAGGTTTAAAAGTAAATGGGAGCACGAAACGAAGTATTTCATTGTTCGTCCTTCGTTGAGAAAGAGCCCAGAAGCCGTTTTGTTGATATGCTAAAAATCAATAGTATAAAGCTATGTTACCCAAAGGGCTCCCGCATTACTCACAAGTGTCGCCTATCATCATTGGGAAGAGAACTTGGTTAGTTGCTTCCTGCCATACCACATACCACCTCAATATTCAATTTTGTAGCAACTTTCTCAAACACAAATGGAGACGATAATAGCACACGGCTTGGTTTTTGGGACAAACGGTGACAAAATAAGCAAAGTAGTCCTGCCCTTCAGTACTGAAATGGGCATGTTTATGACTCATTTGGGGAAAATGAAGTAAACAAAATCTCATGGAAAACAATGGAAGGATTCATCCATAAACCATTTTATGAGAGTCTTGCAGCATAACTCAAGTACTATTTAGCTTTTGCTTAACCAGTGTTTTAGGGAAATTTTAATTGATTGATTTTGTACTGATAGTTTAATACACCCTTAAGCTCACAATGTTGGATGAAGTTAATTTGGGATAATTTCATTATTGATTCCCTAAAGAAGCCAATGTAAGCTCCATTTCAAGTAGTAGGATTCCAGCTCACTTACGCATTACGCAAGCTTCCTCGCATTATAATGTGGTAAGCAGATTTGAACTTAAATCGTATAATATACTGTGAACAAAGGCGAAAGGAATAAAATAGAATGCTTTAGACAGATACCTGCGTAAGTATCCTTCAGAAATCATTTTGTTTGCTGACATTGCGTATCAAACCGATATATCCATGGGGAGCTGGTTAAGTACGATTGGATTGGTAAGACATTTTGGCATTTATTTGCACTGACAAAGAACAATGTATTTGTTCACATCTTTTAAACACTGGTGGCAACTAGCAAAAAAAGTTAAGACAGGCATATAGTACCGTTTTTGTTGAATACAAAGAGCATAGGAGAGAGACATAGAATAGAGACGAAGGTGAAGCAAAAAAATGTTGTATACCGATGTGTATCTTAGAAGCAGAAAGGAAGACCTCTAGAAGAGGTTTATATGTTTGTGCGTGCATGCCTGACTGGCAGGTGGCTTTTAACACAATTGGTCTTTCTGGGGGAGCCATCAAGGGATCATATCAAACATAACGTGGCAGATTGCTAGAGAAAAAGGTTGTGTAGTAAACACTGCCTTGTAAAGCAGCATAACAAAGTGCGAAAGAGTTCTAAAGATTTATGTACAAGCCTTCAATTTTTAAATCGGTTATATTTTTCCTACGATCTAAACCCAAAGCATTTTATGACAAGAACTTTAATCAGTTTTGTTTCTGGTGCATTGGACAATATCGAAAGATTTTTGTAATGAAAATTATGATAAAAAATATTATTCGTTCAAAAAGCTAATATAAAAACAAATGTTCAAACTACCGTTTGTTTTCCACTCCACAATTTTGGGACAAAAAAGTTGGAGCGTGGAAAGACGAGCAATATTTTATTTACATATATAATAAGAAAGGTCCCCTCTGCAGCTAATACTTTTTATCCGATGTGTTGTCGTCCGTTTGTATTATAATTCTACTCCTCCAAGGAATAAAAAAGCCTTCCTTTACTGTTCAGCCTCAACCCAACTTACTTGAGGAGTGCGTGACTGTAATAATATTAGTAGCGCTACGACTACACACCACCACTATCAGCTATGTTTAGAGTTAGTAACTCGTTTCCATTGCGCCTACCACTCTTACGACGACTTGTGTATTGCAGCTGAAGGATGCCTCTTTTTCAAAGAGAAAGAGCTGCATTTATATACTGGCTTCGAGATAGGTGTAGCACTATATAACATACATACATATGGCACATTATATACATATTTAATGTGCGTGATAGAGCAATATTGAGTGTGCTAACGGGAGATGCGTTTAGAAAACCGCCACAGGCTAAAACTACGCACTTCCATTTAGTATCACAATTATGTAGAATGGCTATGCAGTTGAGAGCTGTATGTTAGTAAAAATTTCGCTTTTCCTCTAACGGTTATAGGAAAACATTCTTATTTCTCACATAAAAATCATGTCACACTGAACTCCCATTTAGATTAGACGAAGATACTGTAGTGTGTGGTAGGATGGATCTTAACGCACAAGCAGGTAATGAATGAATTCTTTAACAAGATTTTCTCAGATTTATTTCTGCCAACAAGAAGTTAATACTACTGTTTTATTCAAACTTGACAAAATCTTAGGTTCCGTCTCATCTCAGCTCTTTCACTATCCTTTTAATATTGAGCGGTGTGCGCATTAGTTTTTCCACAGAAGCCATAAAGTTTGTACGTTACGCTAAGTCGCAAATCCAAAACTTGTCCTTTGCTTTTTCTCGAGAAGTCATTCTTCTTTCTGTGCACCATACATATATTTACAAACAATAGAGTGAGGCAAAATTGTTGGTGATTTTTATATCAAACTATGCAAGAGCCCGAGAGTCTTGAGCCAGCAAGACAATATTAAGGGTGTCATTATGTGCATTTACTACTGGCTGAAGCACACAAAACGTGTCTAGCATGCACCTACGTAGTTTTGTGTCAATGAAGTAGCCAACTCAGTATCATATCGGTTGAACAGAGAGAAAAAGCATGGAAAGGTTTCAAAGACAAACGTACTTTGCTGACTGCCTCGCCTGCTCCAAGCATCTCCTATTCTTTTGAGTATCAGAGCATAATTTTTGTTGAAAATAATAATACAAGCAGAGGAGGCATGAAGTGCACTTGATATTGGCAGATTAATTTCTTCTAGTTTTTCAAACATGCAAGCAATATTCAATATTAGACAATATGTATCCGTTGTTTCTCATGACAGGTAGAGCTGCAGAGAAACTATTTTGTGATGAAATTGCTTCTTCTACTGCTGACGCTGCATTTGGATTGGAATGGTGTTGTGCTGCTGTTTAAAAAAATTGTTCAAAATAAAGTCAGTAATATGCCATAGAAAATAAACTGAAAAATATCTTAGATTTGAGTAGGCAGTTGGATCGATATCTTCTTCATACTTTAGCAACAGACTTTTAGTTGTTAACCAACTTTTCTCTCTAACTCTGTGTAAACGACTCAAAAGCTTCTCTTTTTGCCTGTTCGCTCGTTCGTAAGTTTTATATACATAATATGTATTTCAACCGTGCACATCTCAGCCACACTTGAATGGATGCTTGTCTATATAGGTATGCTGGCCACTAACTTAGTTCCTCTAACTGGCTCTTTGTATTATATCGCAGTGTGTTACCAAACACTGAGCTACTGATTTTGATGGCTGGTTAAACTAAGAAAAACGTATTACTAAAGTTTTATATGGGCTTCTTTCTCATATAAAATATGTACTTTCGGGTGTACATACATTTTGCATAATATTGGATGGACCTTCTTAATAGCATATCCTTTGGGAATTCTACATATTGGAAAAGTAAAACAGTCTGCAATGAGACAAATATGCAGAAGTACTCAGCTCAAAAGGAAATCACACAGCGCAACGTTTTCCTCGTTTGCTAAAAAGTTATTCGGAAAACAACGGTGTGATATTCAAGTTTCGTCGTTCAAAATTCGGAAAGACATCCAGTAGGCATGATAAATATTCATGTTTAGAGTGTAAAGTAATATAGAACTACGGATTCGTTTAATTGCAATAGAAATTCCCACTGAGATAATATAGTTACTTTTCCATCCATTTGTCTAACTCATTCCGTAATGACAATTGAAAACAGACATTTATAATTTAGTCATAATAGAACTCCGCTTTGAGTTCCTGTCCGTGTAACTCCGGAATGGGATAATATTCTCATTTAAAGCAGCCTCGCTACTAAATCTAATTCCGGATAATAAACTTGGATAATGAATTTCCCATTAACGGACCTACATGGTTTTATACGGTCTTCTCAGCCATTTTGGAAACTTCTTGACGACATAATATAAATATTCAATAATGCATGCCTTGCTGTACTTTATGACTCATTTCAACAGAATAATTTTTATATGTAGCGTGTGTGTGACTCCGGCTTTTGCTTTGAAGTCAACAATTTTATTAGGTACAGCTAAATAGGAAAAAGCGTTTAGCCTCCACATGACATGTTACATGGCTCCGTCTACATGTAGGAATGTCATACTAGTATATAGTATAAACAGCGAGAAGAAGTTCAACAGTTCCTGTGCTATTCAACAGCTGCAGATTAGTAACGAGGGTTTTATGACCTACGTAAAGGAATCAAAGGTTATGAAGGTTTCCCTTACTCAAGCTTTTTCTACCTAATTTTTTTCCAATGAAACGGCAACTCTGCGTATCTAGAGCAAGATAAGACGAGTACTTAAAAATACCTTGGTAAAGACCTATAGCCATATCATCAGCATGCATGCTTCAAGGTAGAGGATTTAAAACAAAACCACATCCTCATAACATTCTTATCTTTCAACAACAGCCATCTTCAAAATATCCAGGCTAACAGAATGGAATGTGTATGTTTTAAGAAATCAGCCAGCTACCTATAACTACAACCTACTGTTCACACCAGAGTCTGGTGACCAGACATAATCAGGAACGAGTGTTTGCGATATTATAATGACACCTATCTAAATCAAACCTGCGAGTGTGTGTGGTGTGTGTGTGCATGCATAATTTAAGCTATTATCGTATGTAAAGTACATAATATATGTATCAATAATGCTGATTCTGTTGACCACTCCAAACAAATATTTGATGGCGAGTGCGGAGGAGAGTGAGTGTAATAAGGAAATATTTAGTACATTTCCATTATTTCTCCATATCGATCGCTCCCAGTCCTCTTGAGTCAGTTCCTGTAATGTGGGGTGGCATGCAAGTTTTTAGCAGAAGCGGAGGAGAGCCAAGAGGAAACAGCTCCAACCAAACAGTCACAGTTGTTGCAGTATAACTTTAAGCACGAAGAAAAAAGAATGAGAATAGAGAGTTTCAGGGAGATAGTTACATGCTAGCTAAACTTGCAAAAGACGTAAGGATGTATGAATAATATGCATTCATATCCGTATATCCATGCACATGCTTCCAAGAAGTGCGTTGAGATGGAAAGAAGCAGGCATCAAAGTAATCATATTATTTGCTTGTTTATACATCACCTTCGTAACCTTTTATCATTTCCAATGGTATCAGCAGAGAATAGAGGTGTTGTAACGCTGCACTCCTTTTTTACCGTGTTGTCTATAGAGAATGGCCTTTGTAGTGTGAGAAGTATGTGTTCCTTGTAAGCTTTCATGTTTTCTATGTATTCCATTGAGATCTCGGGCTCAGAATCGTTATTAGTACCTGCTTCTCTAGGATCCTGCAGCACAAGGAAAAATATTATATTTGTGGTGAATTCCTGGCATCATCTTCATCATCATAACTAACGCATCGCCAACTATTATCATTATCATATTGCCGTCATTATATCAGAGCCGAAGCGAGTTCTGCGGATATACAATATGCATAATGCCAAGCATTCGCGTTCTAAAAACGACTGGCAAGAAGTTAAATTCAAAATTCATCACATTGTTTAATGTGAGCCAAGCGATTGGACGTTGAGTAAGGAAAAAGTACCAAATATACTAATAATACACTCTGTGTTGTGCTATTACCGGTTTCCTTATACTTAGCGATCACAAGCAACCAGCGGCATTCATTACCACGAAAATAGTAAGGCGAAGACGGTGTAAAATGCACACCATGCACCATTTATTTTGCTGTTACTCAGGGGCGGTTTTTAAGCCCATTGTCTTTTGAACATAGGAAGGCAATGAAGGAAATCCCATCTTCGCCTTGTTTTCAAAACCCAATCATGAATTGCTGATGGATGTATTTCCATACATAATTGATGGGGATGCATGAATTCCACATAATCTACCTACGTGCCCACCGTTTTCAGAG
Source organism: Orchesella cincta (assembly GCA_001718145.1). NCBI lineage: Eukaryota > Metazoa > Arthropoda > Collembola > Entomobryomorpha > Orchesellidae > Orchesella > Orchesella cincta. The sequence goes on from LJIJ01000357.1 coordinate 97,317, forward strand.
TTATGAATATGGGCGCATTACGCGTTTAATTAGAGTACAATATCCAATGACTACCATATTGATTTGTGAGCTTGAGCTAATATTTCTATGTATGTATGTTTTGTACCACTTGCTTTAATTGGCAAAAGGAACATAATCTGATCCTTTGCTTGCTACTGACGGCTCAGCGCGTTTTATACAACGATATTATATTGAAGTGCACCTCTACAAGAGCATATTTTAGCAAATGTGTGCTGTCAATTGTGAACAAAAATGCATGTGTGTGCAAGAAAGTACAATGCTATAATTACAACATTTCGCTCTGTCAGTCCGTCAGCACAAAGGAAAAGGCGTATTCTTTACAGATCAAGCTCAGAAAAACGGCATTATTAGCTTGCGACCATGCGACTTCATCCTCATCATCTTATCCCCATAATCGAGTAATATGGCGATGCATGGCAAAGGGAAAAAATAATACAAGCATTACAAACATTTTACACGTTTGCATGCATTTTTCTCGTTTTGTGTAACCAAAAGAACCATCCTTCTTTTTAGCGGATCAACCAGCTTTTTATAACATAACATAATGTGGAGCCTGAATGCCATTGCACACAAGAATACAAGAGGTATGCATAGCTGGTACAATATAAAAAGGAAAAACTATAGAGGAGAGAGCGTGGTGTCCAAAAAAAAATCTTACGAAAAACCATTCATTCCTCCAACACTATACAACACACTAGTGCAATGCATGCAACATCTTTTTTCAGAATACAATGAAAAAAGGAGCAGAAGCAACGATAATTTTTATCAAGTATTCTCTCACACATGCACAAAAACAGTAAAGCAAACGACAGCAATGATTTTTTGGGGGTTTTTATGATGTTATGAATGATTTAACAGGAGAGTCAGTAGTCCTCTCTATTATTTTAGGAATGTGGGCTTCCTTCTTGGTTTTAATGCATAGTTGCAAATTGTGATTTGACAGTTGGTGGCAGAACAGCGTATATTTTGCTGTCACATTAAAAACCATGTCAATGTACATGTACTGATATGAACGAGTGAGTAGTTTTTTGGATGGAATAAGTGCAATCCCTGTGCAATTCTTTGTTTTTCAATTTTATTGGGGTGAGATCTTTTGTTTTATGCGTGGAATTAACAAAGTACTCCTGTATATGCAGCTAATTTGCATACACATTGCATAAAGATTACATTTGCCCTTGAGGTATGTGGTTGCTAATAATAAGCTTAAATTGAAATTCATTACAAGTTTATACCTACAATGCTTCATGTGCCAGTGCACTAAATACATTGGAGCAACATTTTTGTTAAGAAATGAAAGACCAACGGGGATTTTCCAAAATCGAAATCATTCGAAGTCAATTGCTTGCACTGATATGGTATTTGTTGACTCAAAAGCCGGAAGTTTTTGATTACTACTTACTCCTTTCATGGAGAAAATTATTGATTGCGCGAATGGCTCGCACATAGAACTTTACCGTTCCAGTATCATTTGACTGAAAAGCGATGATGGGATGTGGGTGTCATGCTACTACCATGTATTTACTTGTTGCCCTGCAGAGCAAAGCACGAAATGAAATGTTGACGCTTCCGTGCATGTCCATTTCATGCTGCTTTAATGCAGCGCTTAAATAAACTCTTTTTATGAGATACTAGCTTGGATACACTGGGAACAGGAAGCCTTCTACAGATTTAGAGATATTGCTCACTATCCGAAATCCTTCCTTAGTTTATTGCCGTAACATAACTTGTATCAGTCTGTCAACCGTGTATATTATTCTGACGACTGATGACATGGCTGATTGAAACTTGTTTGCTACCTCTTCGGGAAGGCAACTTGATTTCTTAAAATGAAACATTGCCAAAGGCTTAAATATTAAAAGAGTCTTCAACTACTGACCGTGTTTTCCCACTGTTATTTCAGTTCTTAAAAATGAGCGACCCGTTTCCATATCCTGACGTTCTCGAACGTCTGAACTTGGCATCGTCGAAGCCATCGGGGTCTAAAATGAGTAGCGTCATCCCAATAAATTACTGCGCTCTTTACACTAGCGCATTAAAAATGTTATTACATTGTACTTCCATTTTAATTGTATCAACAATGCTTAATACGCGATTTTATTTGACCCGATCAAATGTTTGAAATCTGGATTGAGCCCAAAATAATGCGTTCTCGTGCGTTACTGTACTAACTTCCTTCTACTGTTTTTTGCCCTAGGGAATCACACATTTTTGTAACAACATAACACGGACGACGGCAGCATTCGCCGTTTAATGCATGTAAACTGCGTAGCCGTATCTGTGAATGTGCTCAAAACATTTTCTTTGGGGACAAATCAGTTTCGCGTTATGTGATGCAGTACTCATCGCTCGTCGCTGTGAAGCTTAATACAGTCTTCTTTATAATGAAGAGAGCATCATTTTAAACTCCTTTTGATAAACAGAATAGAAGCAATACAGTGTATCTACGCGATGATGACTTTATAGTACCGAGTAATATACTAGTTTAAGTTGATACTTGCTGGGGGTATTAAGTGAAACCTTGTTTAAATTTTGGCATAAACATCTAAACAATTTCGCGAACCCAACGAATCTCTTTTTCTCGTCGTTCAATATTTTTAATTTAAAGCAGACAATTTAATCACCAATGATTCTACATTGTCATCACCACTCTCTTAGATCAACCGGTATGCTAGATAAAATCTAATGAATTGTAGATTCAATCCATTCCATCCAAATTCGCTCTGTTTTCAACTCGAATTGTAGTTTGTGTTTTGTATTACCTTATAGGAATTTGCAACTTGCCTTGCTTAACCTTTATTACACAGTCCACAACAGATTACATGCACAGCTTTGTACTTTCTAGATATCTGCATGCTTTTTGTGTTCTCTACGCATTTTTTATTGAATTGTGTGCGTGTAGCTTCTTAAGACGATTGCATATATGAAGACAAAGAAAAACACGGCTTATATGAAACCTGTGAGTGAGTGCTATTTTATTAGTTTTATGATACAACTTTGCTTGCAATAAACCTTGCTATTTACTATTATGCATTTTGTAGTTCTACATGTAATGGTATCTGAAAGGCATACTTTATTTGATACAATAACTGTTTTTAAGTGAGGATGTTATGTTGCAGTAGTTTCCCCTGTTGTTAATCTTATCTCTTTTTTAGTTTCATACATAGCATTACGGTTTCTTTTCATACACAGGTTAAACTTCTTACAAATGTTGTAGGTAGTAAGAGTGTAATTGTGTTAGAGGATATAGCCAGTCAAAATGCGTAGATTTTAGTAGACAAACATTGTAATGCGTGTTGCTCAATTTATTCAATGATTGACTGCATGATCTGTATCATCACATCATATCACCACCTCATTACCGTAGCCCAAAGCAATAATGTAGAATTGTCAGCTTCGGCTGGTCTATTTAAAGACTTTCCCTTAACATTTGACAACGAATTCTTTTCTAATTTGATAATTTTTCAATTCCTTCAAATAAATGGCAAAAATTCTATGCAATTTTTACGAAATTAGGGATGGGATAGAATGCACGCATGAATGTGTATGTATATGTTCCTATATCATAACACAACCATCACATAATATCAAATATTATTAAAGAGTATATCCTAGTTTTAACGTCAGTTAGATTTTCCTAATATACAAAATGGAGTGTTGAAAACGTGACATTTTTTTCAAGAGATGGCTGAATGAGCCATTCTCTGTTCGAATGAACGTGATGTTATAAGAGTCTAAAACATTTCAGTTTGTGATCAGAGCTTCTCCACGTAAATTGGATGGTGTGATGATATGTATGCTCCCTAACTATAAAAAAAATAAGAATGGCTTTCTTTGGTTGTCGTGCTCTTGTCATACTGCCTTTTTACAATATTGTGACGCCTTGTTGAAAGCGGATCTACTTCAATTCAGTGTCCCCTCTCGATTCGTTTTTAAGAAAATTTAAGTATTTCAAAGAATTGGATAGGATGCTGCTAGCAGCGTAGAAAAGTTGTAAGTAGCTAAATTATGCTGATGTACGCTGTTTTCAGCATAAATATGAGATATTCTTTGGACGATCATGCAGAATGTTTTTATGCTGTGTTAAATTGCTTTCCATGTAAGTAATTAGTACAAATCAGTGGACTTTAAATTAGCCACGTCTATTTTCTACAGAAGTGAGCTGAGCACAACCACGTTTGAGTCATTCGATAAACTACAGTTGTATTTATTGTTAGTTGCACTAACGCCGAAACTTTTTAATCGATCATCTTAACCAGATGGGAAAGAGGGGTAGGTTTTCCTTCTTTGCTCTCCTACTGTCTTGTAGTTTACAAAACTCAAACTTTTTTTGTTATTACTTATGTTGGTGCATGTGTGGTGTTCGTGTGATATATAATTTCAACTCCTTTATATATATCTGCCCATATGTATAGTATGTCAGTTACCCCAATACAATAGATATATACATGTATACAACATGCATGTATTTCTTCCTAAAATACCGTGTGGCTGTTTTTTTTCTTTCGTCATGCTTCAAATTCACTTGTGCAGAGTGAAATTGAATGCTTCCACTGGATCGCTATGAGATTTATTAGAATTGAAGATTCTATTGTGCCATAGCGGTCTACTATTACACTAGACACCCATACATCTTTTCCCTCATTGCACAGTTACACTTTTTGCCATTCGAGTAGAATGGAGATTTGAAAGAAGGTTGTAACTTGCAACTATTATTATATTGCTGCTAGATGTATAACCTTAAAGTCGCGTATTTTATGTTTATGTCATTAAAAACTATACCGCGTATTCCCACTAACTCATTATATTTTTCTCTAGTGGGCACAGCTTCGACTGAATTCTAAATGTAGTCATTTCATCCAAACACCTTCCCACCTCAGTAAATGTATAGACTACTAATGGATTGAAGTTCTTGTCATCCGGTTTAAATTTCAGTTAAAGCTCTGAGCATTAAATGAAAGGTCAAAAATATTTGATGGGATGATAATGGCCACTTGATACGAAGATGACTTGTATAAGTATAAGATGACAGATTTTTCCCAATTTGTGAGCACGATGGCTATATCATCGTTACATACATCATGTCTCACATTTTTAAAGTACAAGCCTCAGCTATCGTCGTCGTGACTTGATTCTACTGGAACTACAAAAAAGGAGTTGTTGCCAGCGAGTGTATGCAGAACGTCAATTTTTATACTTGCCAATGATTTGATTGCCATTTCTTGAATTTTTATTTCTCCTTTGGTATATAAAAGGGCGTAAGGTCTTGGTTAAATTGCTCTTTACGTAACGACATACACAATATAACAGTCGTGTTCAGCAACGCATCTTAAAAATACGCTCACTAATCGTATGTCATAACATGTGACAGTACAAAGCACTAGAGGGGTTTTATGTGGCTGTAGCCCATGCACTTTATTCCATTCTTTGAATTTCTGTTTTGATCTAGAATATAGGAAACTAGTATTTTTCATTGGTAAAGCTCTCTTTTTTGTTTCCTCTTCTCTGTCCCGTTTTTGTATATTTATGCGTGTCTTTCTGCCTGTCTACTGGAGAATCTCATTTTCTCCCCCATTCCAATTTTATCATCTTTCCCTTTTCGGCAGTGAACCCCCATTTATATCAAGTATTTTGTAAACCCACCATTGTCGCTCTGTGTAGATTTTGGTATGCCGATTCTTATTTCTTATTCTATTCCCATTCCTGCATTTCGGTGTTTGCTCCTTGTACGACGTAATAATTATACGGAAATTATTTTGAAGACCAAGTTTTCTAGGAAATGTGCCTGTATGTTTGCTAGAATAGAACAACTCTAGTGGAAACGCTCTAAGGGAAACTTTGTCTGATGACTTTTCCGTTCTTTCATTGCATTGATGGAGTTCAAATTTAATAATTAGGGATAAAAGCCCGTTCTTCGACTTACCCGGATACAAAAGCAAAGTGGTTTGGCTGAAATCTCAGCAACAGGAACCTACAAGCATTTAACATTTAGTTTTTATTAAAGCCTAAGCTTTCGTAACTCTATAATGTTTTCATATGTCGCATTAGGCCATTCCAGTTTTATAAACTGTTTACATACAGACCGATCAATATTATGCTGTTTGAAGCTACCTATTATTTAATATTCGGATTTCTAATCGAATAACTGTTCCATCGACGTTTGGTTTAATGAATGTACATATAACATGTCCAAGTATACACATTTTGCATAACTCACACGGAATTCAATCCATGCTGAGTTGGTTGTAATACGTTTATGCTATTAATTAGGAGCTTGCGGTTTGAGTTGGCTCATTACAATTTACATTATCAGTTGCCCAGGATGTTGTTCAACTGAAATACTTTTGGTGAAAGGAATTTAGCATTAAAAGGAAGTGCAGGTACAATACACAGAAAGCTTTGGAAGAGAAAAGCTCTTCTTATGCGAAGATAAGAAACACACAGTATATAGGTGCTTATTAAATCAGCTACACAATTCCTGGTTTCCACATGAAAAATGTTTTGATAAGTTAAAATAAAGTGGACAATACTGGTTAAAGTTGTAATTCATAATATTTTAGAGTAGCTAAGGAAAAGTATTTGAAGCTGTCACGTTAACATAAGCTAAATCCTTTCATCGTATGACATTGCAACTTTGGAAAAGATAATTGATGTCGGCAATAAGATTGCAATGAAAGTATTCAGAGGTACGATTCTACTTAAAGTATATTATGTCCATAGCAAACCTCCGAATCGTTTTTGTACTTAAATGTTTTTGTTGCTTTCACATTTACGTTCGTCTTAATTTTTTCACCATACCAATCTCTGTTAAAACGCTCTCGCTCAATATTTTCACCTCAAACTAAGAAAAAGAAATTTCAAAAAAAGTTTCCAGCATTCCTTTTGTTACCTTTCTTCTGACAGTGAAAGTACATAACACAAAGTAATTTTTCTTTCGATAGCTGGCATTCTGGTTCACCGTCTCCGTGTGCCTTTGTCAATTTTTTTTGCGAACGAGCATTTGACCATACTACACCGCACCGATTACATTACGTTTGCTTTCTTCCTCTTCTTTTCCCTACATCATTTCGTGACACGAACATTCTCCTAGTTGGAAGAACCTTGAGCTTTTGCGTTAAGCTTTTCCACCATGAATCACTTTACTATTCTTCTACGAGAGAAAAGTTTCAACTGGAAAGGGAAAAGAAAACTGTGCATAATACCTATATTTAGAGTGTATGTCTACATGTGTACTTTCCGCTTTTAGTGTTCCACTTTCATATTTTACGCCTGTATGCAATTTACCTTAAAAAGTTTTCTTTGTTCTTGTTTCCACTGAGGTTTTACCTCCACATAATCTGATATTAGTAACAGCGGAAACTTTTGACTTCCATTTTGTGCAGTATAATAGTGTTAAACAATTTTTCCTCCGTGTCAGCATCAGCGTCATCCAGTAGCTTAGCAGGTGTTCAAATATTTTACACGGGCGGTATAAGAAAATCAGGATGATACATATACAATGTGTGTACATATGTTTAGTCGCAACACACGTGTTTTAATTCATTTCAAAAGCCCGACAAATTAGATTCAGCCCCATTAAAAGTTTACTTCTTTTTCAATTTCGTCTACCGAAATGGAAGAGGAGGATTTTCCGAGTGCGTTTTTATCATTTCATGCTTCCTCCATGCATGCCTAACTACATTCTTCATTTCTTTAATAAAAGGGAAAGCGAACCAATTGTGTAAACAAAATCAGTGTAAAAGGTCATGTAAATTTTAGGTGGAACTAGGTTACCATGTATTAATATACTTGGAAAGCTCATCTTTATTATAGACTTTCGCTGAGATGGATGAAACTGACACATACCGCACGAGGATAAAACGTCGTTCTTTCTCATGTCTCGTCTTACTTTCACGATATTCTGCCAGTTTGATATCATATATCACAACTCAAAATGAGTATTAGGCATTGTAATGGAGTTTCAAGTGCTTGCCTACGCATCGTTTGCTTTTGCTACTTTGACATTTGTTAGGATTTCTCCGGACAGATTGTCACAGTAAACTTTCCGTTGATATGGATATTCCGATCGAGTTACATGGACTTCCGCATATCCGATGATTTATTTAATTTAGGTATTTTCTAGGAAATAATATTTATACAAGGCTCCCTAGTATCCACGTGTGTATGGTTATGCATACTTATATTCATCCAACTGACTGGTTACATGACTGTTGGCTCATTTTTATAGCCATTATTACTATATAAATTTATGAAAGCAAAGTAAAAACATTTCAGCACAAATGAACGCTATCACGATAACAACGGCTTTGAGAGCAAGCCTTTTTATTAGTGAACAACAAGCAGGAATAAGAGCATGGGAAACGATTGGATTGTAATGAAATGAGAGTATGTGAAGTGAACAGTAAAGGCATCCAATTTAATATTATTTTTTTTGAATTGAATGCAAACTTGGTTTATTCTGTCACAATCTTAGTTTGTTGTAAACAAGTTTCACCATCATTCAAGCAGGAAATCTAACAAAATGAATTATATTAGAAGAACACAAAGGTGCGTACACCTACGGGTTTCCTGTGTTGCTGGAAAAAAGAAATGAAGCCATTCAAATCCAATTATATTGTAGTGAATTGTTTGACATAACATCTTTAATAATTTTTATTTCATTTTCTTTGCTTTCAGGATGAAGTGATTGCTCTCCAGGACAAAGTGATAATTCGAGCCTCCGACCTGATGACTTGGATTGTCGATGAAGGAGACTGGGACTGGGGATTTGTTACCCCACCGAGCAAAATGGAGAAACAGAATAATATTTTGTCAAAAGCATTCATGAGCGAGAAATACTTGAAAGATGACAAACTCATGGAGTTTATAGAGCCGAGTAAGTGAAATTTTCGTTGGAGTAGTTCTAATAAGTATGACAGAGCTTTTTAATTTCGAGATTGCATAACTTTTCCGATTACTTACAACCTTTATTAATAATGCATACAAAACTTGTCGAATTATGCTTTCGGCTAGTCTCGCAAACATTTTTTTAGCGTAGGACGCTTGTTGGAGAAGTGACGCTACAAGAGTGATGTTGTCCTTGTTTCTCAGCGAGAACAGTCGTTCCATCTTGCAATCAGCATGATCTACTTGCTTGCTTAGTACGTTTCGTTGTCCTGTGTGATAACAAATAGAAGTCTTTTTGAGAAATTATTAAGCTTGGCTTCTTGTAGAGGGAATCCCTGATACAATATTGAACAGTGTGTCTTGGTTGGAATAAAGGCAATGAAATGCACCGTTCCTCTGCAAGGGAAGCATGTAATGGGAAGTGTGCAGGAAATTTATAAAGAGTTTGAATGTTGATTCAGACGATCAAGCTAGACATTTAGATTCATCTTGTTTCAATGCAAATTGCTGTTCTGATAGTGTACTACTGCTGTAGCTCAAGCTCTAATCTTGCCACTAATACATGTTTTGAGTGTTGTTTATTGAAGTATCATCGCGTTCCGTTTTCTTTAGATCAGCGTCGTATAGACAGTATATTTGTGTTAGAATAAGATGAAACGCACAGTATACTATATCGTTAGGGACTCTAGATAAATGATTCATTCATGTTTCTCATTCAAGTTTGAGTATACTCTCAAAACCAGCAGTAGACTGTCTAAATACAGCTTAATCTTGAATGAAAGCAGTCATTTTTATGTATTGCTCTAAATGCGAATAATCGTTGATAATATGTGCAGGTCATCAGCCAGTACAGTACAACCTTTATATATATATTATTAATGTAGTTATTCGATTTTTGGACGACCTATTAGCACATCAGAGTTATCAATGTTCTATATTTACATTTATCATGAATCCTTTCCAACTGTGCCGGCATTATCCCAACTAATTATCCGGATTTACTATTGAGAAGTGTAATACGCCATGAAATTTAACCTAAGAATATATAGAATTTCATTGGCATCGAGCTGTTGACTTATGGCAACCATTTTCATATAATATTTTGTTTGATGTCAAATGTCCGCATATAAAGAAAAAAATTCCTGTTATTGCTTTTGAAGTGCTCTGCTGCGTAATCAGCCGAGTTTCGATTGGAAATGTTTTGGCGTTTTATGTATTTTCCTCTATTTATTTTCATAATAATGTATTTCTCCGTCGTTTCATTGAATTGATATGTTTTCGTTCTATCACTTTCTGGAATCGGCATTAGGCGAACAAAAGGAAAACCAAGACAACTCAATGAGTTTTTACAAAAGGAAACAGGAATACAGAGCATGAAATCCTTACCGAATACAGAGTAAATATTGAGCTTTGTAGTTGATTTTATTTAATAAAGCCATTTCCTTTCATAAGAAACAGGAAGACATACAATTTGTTTAGCAAATAGTGTACGCTGATAGACACTCGACACTGACTATTCAAGATACATAATTTTACAGGTTTCTTACTTGGAACGAAATGGTCTATATAGTCAGTTGCTGGAAATCAAACCGAAAACATCATATTGAAAGGTTTAATTAGACGGTATTCATTTGTAAGTCTCCCGTGAGAAAAATGAAGTTACAATACAAAATTGCGAACGGTTACAATATGAAAAATTATTATTAGCAAATCAGTCACAGATTTTGGGTTATAACGTGTAGGTTGTCCCAAGGCGATTTCGCATTTAATCAGAATTTTATTCTCAATCAGTCATGCAATAAAATATCTTCTATATCATATAATGTACCGTAAATACATCTATCTATCTGAGCTTCTAGCATTATTGTCACGGCTAGGAACCCTCACCTTACAAAGGTTGCCAACTGCCAACCATTTAAATGACCAAATTATAATTTGTGTCTGGAATCCGGATTAAAATCAATAGCAGTAGTGGTCATGTATGGTGCTGTTGCAGTTGTACACTTGAAAATTAACAGAAACTCATATAATGCTATCACATAACGTGGCTATACGGTTTTCAATTTAATGGAGGTTGTAGCTTCAACACTTTACATCTGCATAGCACAGCTTCTTGCGCGAATTGTAAGTATGAGTATGCTGGTTCCATGTATGCAACAGGTAATCATCATGAAATGATAAATCAAACAAACGAATGAGTAATGTTTTTTTGAACACTTCTTAGGCCAAGGCTAGGTAGTTGGATAGTAGAATATTTTGATGAGTTGAAAAGTACTATGGACATATTGAGAAATGCAATTGAAATCTAAAATATCAAGACAAGTCATTCCTTATGTCCCCGAAATGTGTCACTTTAGAACCGTATCATGGGCATTATATGCATATGACTGTGTTTATTGTGTACAAAGTACAAGAAAGGTTTATTTTTGTTTCGATAATGTGTATGTGGTTCTTTCATAAGCATAGGTCATCACAAGTCATAAGGTATCTCAAACCGACATGAATAATCTGAATCATCATCTCATTTTTCTCACTCACAACACAACGATGACTCCAGAAGTGAAAGAAGTAAACTACATGCGGAACGTTGTACATACTTAAAAACCAGAGGTTTGGCCTTTGATAAACTAAAAACAGGAACTGCTGTGCACACGGTATTGATACATTATGTGAATGCGGCATCCACGCATTGGAAGTTGTTAGAGATGTCTCAACCTCATTTTTTAGCCTTTGATGTTGATGATTAACTATTATGACAGCTATGACAAAGCTACATTCAACATTCCTAATGATAATGTTGGGCTGCATATTTTTTGGAGTAAAATCTCGTCTCTAAATTGTTACATGCTACATGGTAGTGTACCTACTGCTGACGAAAACTCAACCAGCATATTCATTGGCTTGGCTTGTTGTCGCTGTGGGTTTGCTTGCTTGCATCCTTAGTTCTTACTCGGATATGTCTTGTTAGGGGAAAGGAGTAGTTGTCGTAGTTTGTTTGTAGAACTATAATGTAATATGATTTGTAGTATGCATGCAGATTAGCGTGTTTACACCATAACCCTCAGTAATATGTTATGACTACACAACAAAGTTGTCAATAAGAAGATATATTATGTGCATTTTTGGATTAAATATTTTGTAATATTCTACAACACAGTTCCTTTCTTTTTTCTCCTTCACATGTAAAGGGTCAAACAGTGTTGTGGTTTTGAACTATGAGCGATACGTGAGGCTAAGAACAGTTCTGAAGAGATTGGAAGGATCTCCAGATTTCAACGAGTGGCTCAACCATCCTCTTGTCATGGCTATTGGAGGGCTTGCAGTTGGGCCAAACTGCAGGATACTTTTTGCGAGGGATGTTTTCGACTATCCGGAGCTGGAGGATCATGAACTTCTCTGTAATCACTTGGGTAAGTTTCAATTTCGCATTTCTCCCCAGTATATTCCTACATCTTTGTTTAAGAAACAGTGGAAGTTAACCTTGGTAAAGCGTGGATCATGTGTTGTCAAAAATTGTCTCCTCGTCGCTCATTTTCAGCCAGTGCATAAAATTGAACTTGGAGACGATATTAATGTTTGTTTGTAGTTACTACTAGCAAAACAAAAGCGAAATATGTGTGTAAGGAGCACGTGTGTTTAATGGTGTGTAGTATTGGTTTGATTACAACTAGCTATACTGTGTCTTTATTGTAATGTCTTGTTATGTCTTCACTTTTCAAGGCGTTTGATGGAATTAAAATTCGGAGGAGTAATTTTTATGCACATTTCTAAGAAGTATTGAACATATTTGACGTGTCACGACGTGACAAGCTCCCAAGCTACATATATGCATCATTGTTTGCAGTACTCGTGGTGATAATGTTAGCAAAACCTGGAGCCCAGTAGGAATTTATATTCTTTCCACTTCATTTCCTAACGACGCAATGAACAGTATTGATTTGTAATCTCCGGCATATTTTCTCTGTTTTTAAATATCATTACGAAAATAACATAGTCTTACGAGGTGAAGCACATCATCAAGAATTTCACTGAAGATGTCTGCTCAAAGAGTTATCTTCCACTGTTAATTGTTTTACAATATAAGACAAAGTAGAAGCAACAACCCCGTTTTGTCGCCTCTTTTGATCTTGTTGAGAGAACTGAGAATCAATAAATAATAAGGATATGTTGGCTCAACCATGTAGGGAATGACACTATTAACCATGAGATAAATAAAAGAGATTAAAGTGTGTGTGCATTAAAAACTTTTTTTTATTTCGTTCCACCACAGCCCCCAAACTGAAAGGAAGGCCGAGGAAAAAGAAGCGCACAAGAAACCCATCCTTGGGCTCTGTCTCCAATGAATCAGAAACATCTTCCACGGGTAGCTGTGGATCAACAGATAAGGTAATTTTTTGCAAATTTTGTCTCCATCCATGTCGCTAGGTACTTGAGCACATTATCATAACTTAGCTATTGTAAGAAAGAGAAAGGATTACGAAATTATATGTATTTCAATTCCATGATTCATTGAGGAAAGGAAAATGGAATGCAATAGACGCTCTGATTTTGATACTGATATGTGTCACGTAAAGCCGTTTACACGGAGTCAGTAGGGCCATGATTTAATGTGTAATACTTTACTCACCTTGTGTGTCTGTTCTGTCCTTAATAAGTTAAGTCGGTAACCAAAAGCAAGCCACGTTTTGATATATTCAACGATGTGATATAGCGTTGGTTTAAGTACGCTACTATGTAGCTTGTTGTTTTTCCAAACCGCTTCCCATACATACTTACACGAATTTGTAGAAGTTGATTGTGAGATTTGATAATCCCCATTTCGCATTGAGGGATTGTCGAAGCCGATAACTCAATTTGTTTAGCAATTGCGCATAATGGAGATTACAAATTTGAATGGCTAGCTCTCAACGCATTCTCCATGTTTGTATGAAAAGGGTGCAGTGATTGATAAATCGATTGTAAATTAGAATATATTTACATTTTAGTTCCAGTTTAAACAGCATTTTTTAAATTACCCCACAAATGCCGAAAAAAATTGTCGTCCTAGCATCCTGTATCCGTTAATTGAATCCCTGAACTAAGGTAGTAGTCATGCTGAGGTACATTTGGAGTAGAGCTCTGAGATGTACTTACTTACTCGCATCTTATTTCATTTTTATGTAAACTCCAGACAGCACATGAGATATTATACTTCTTACAAATTTACAGTATCATTTTTGTGTTTATATTTTCCTGTTTGTCATACTTAAAACATTGAAGGTATCGTCGGTGGAGAGGCATGTTGATTAATTGACAATTTGAATACGAGACAAAGTGAAGAAAAAAGAAAATTAACTGTTTTTTTATTTATTGAAATTAGGCCAAGCCGCGAAAACCTTTGAACGGTATATCAGCACATCCAAACGTAGAGAGGGATATAAGGATTCCAACACTTCCTCTATCAAGAGCAGCAAAAATGTTGGAGGAAGAAGGACTGGAAGGGGTTCATAAAGAGCTGATCTTCGGAAGCAATTCTAATGGTCTTCAAATACTGAAAGTGGATTCGAGTCAGTTGAAGAATGGACAAATTAGTGGTCATGATGGGAGCAGTGGTGGTGGTAGTGCTATGAAGAGATCATACAATCAAATTGGTTCAAACAAACGTGGTACCTGCGGTGCAACTGGTAGTAGTGCAATGAACATTTTGGATGCGAAGCATCACATGCTTGGGCCGGGGCTGAGTGAGCTAGCTCAAAAACTGAAGCGATCCAATGCCCTACAAATTCTTGCGATCCAACCGCCGCATGGATCGGGTAGAGATACAGGGTTGGATTACGATTTGTTCCAATTGAAGAGAATGAAGATGGATCCGGGTTTGAAGCAGCCACCACGCATTAATTCAGATATGTTCATTGATCCATTGAACAGTGGGCCGTATACTTCGAGAAAGCACACCATTTACTGTGCACCCATGATTGACAAGGTGATTAGTAAAACACATGAAATTGTCAAGCACATGGTGGGATCTACGCTTACCCAAAAATCGTCAACTGGAATTAAGGTGTCTGCCCAAGCTCGACCTCAGAAACAACCTGTTGTTACATCGCAAATCGATGTGGAATCAAAAGTATGACCTATTAATGAACTAGCTTGTATTTGATTTGATTATAGATTTTTCCACCAATTCATTTTATATTTGTACTTAAATTCCAGATCATCACAGCAAGGCCAGGCTATGTTAATTCACCATTCAAAGCACAGAACCAATTGTTTGGCAATGTTGCTGCAGAGAGAGTACAGGTTCCTGAAGGCATGTTTTCACGCCATGTTTCAAAGGACCCGTTAGATTTCAGTGTTAGGAAACGGCATGCTCCGGAACCGGCAGCAAGAAGGCATGTTCCTGTGCCAGTTACTTCAGAACCAACCGACCTGTTGGACCTAACCATTAAACCCTCCAGTTTGAGTGGGAGACATAATCTATACTCCAGATCAATGAACGACATTCCCCCACCAAACGCCATGGATAAGCTAGGACTCCAGCTCACATCCGAAGTCACACTTTTCCCATCGCATTCTCTACTAAGCAAAGTGAAAGAGTCCTCCCATTCCAAGTCTGCGAGCAAAGGGTCTTCTTCCACTATGAGCAGTCATAAACATCAGGAAAGTATTCCAGGAACGAGTCGAAAATCACTCCGATCTCCTTCCACTTCCAATATCATGCACGGTGCTTCAGGAATCGCTGCTGGAGGATCAGGGTCATCGAAAGATATTCCAATGAGACACCATTCCCAGCATCACTATCCCAATCATTTGAATACAAAGTCGATGTTTGGTGCTCCAGATAGGGGCATCATTCCTGGTCTCAGTCCAAGTCAAGGCCATAGTGGTAGTGCTATAACTATTAAGCCAATGACCTCCGACGAAAAACAAGCAGCTGCTAAGTTGAAAGAGTTGGAAAAGGCGTATCAGTCTATACCCGGCCCCCCAGTTTTTGCCGCCGTCTTCATATGTACCGAAAATGGACCCTACCTACCTCTCTTTACTTACCAATCCATTTTTGATGTCTCCACAAGCTCTCATGAGCATTCCTGGAGCCATGGAGCAGTTCCAAATGTACAAAGATCTTTTCCAACAAAGTGGGATACCTCAGTTTCCCCTCCACTGGCCACCTCAAGGCCCAGGAAATGACAGAGCTTCAAAGTAACTTGAAATTTTAAGTTGAACCAGGTAGCCAATGTTATCTTTCAAGTCTCCAAAAGTTTTTGCTAAACCGAAATTATATGGATTGTGCAACAACATCCGATTAGCTGATTTGTACAGCTACAACAACTGACAATACTAGGTAGGTAGCCCATGTATACCAGAGATATTTTCTTTGTAATTTTTATGTTAGGAGAAAGTTCATGGTTATATTTTTAGGCAGATATTTATTGGTATCTATTTGTAAGGTGTTGCTAGATAAGAGTAGCAAATCTTAAGTCATAAGTGATAACAAAAATTGCTACGGCATTGTGACATGTTTTTTGGACTGCTGGTACATCGTCCACTCAAATGAACAGTATCTAAATTTAAACCATATTTTGTAATTTTTTTCTTACGAAATCCTTTGTTTATATGAGTGTAGAATGGAAGTAGTTTTTTGTGTTCTGTTTTAACTCCTGCTGTTACTTATATCTTATATACGTGTAATTCATATTGTTGATATGCCTATGATTTTTGACAAGTTGGGTACACAAACATATCTTTGTTTTTATTGTTTGTTATATGATTTACTATTGTTATACCATTGTAGCCTATATATTCTAACCTTAGACTAAATTCTGCCTTATTTCACCGTTTTGATGAGTTGGAAATCCAGGTGTGTAAACTATTATCTTTAGCAAGCTTTATTCAGTTCGTTCCTTGGAAGGTCCGGTACTGTGGGATATGAGATATGACCATTTTCCATAAACTTGACCAAAGTGGCTGCGACATTTTTAAAGGGGTACTTGAGAAATTTTAAGCGTGGATGAGTGGTATACTTCAACTGGTTGGTACAACGGTGCGAATTTGTTTTAAGGCATTATTAGTCAAGTAGGTTGTTTGGTGACTAACGTTAGAGTCATCCTAGCGTAATTTCTTATATAGTGTTTGTTTTAACATTATTTCGAATATGGTACGTACTTGTAATGTCATATGGTATGTATTTGAGTAAGGTACAGGTATCAAATTGTGGCAAGGCAAGTCAGGAGCTAACTGGAAACATTGGCGTGTTGTATGCTTGTAAACATGCTTTGTGATTTTAAAGTTATACTTCTGTACGTCATAACTATCGCAACGTGGTTTAAAATTATTTTGTAATTTTACTCCTCTCTTTAAACAAATTACTTGTGATGTGAATTTCAGTTCAAATTTGTAATTGGCGAATTTTTCAGATTATGCATAGATGGATAGTAATGTTGAGAAATTAGTGATTTAAAATTACCAGGAGCTTATTCAGTGGCTGTCCCCTAATAATATTAGCTAACTTTCAGTTTCCTTCAGCATTCCTTGAAATTTGACCCCAAAGCTATAGTGACGCAAGTAGTATTGTTTAGAATAACTTAACTTAAGCAGTCTCACTTTGGTTTTAAGGTAGTCAGCCAATCGCTAAAGTTTCATTATAAATTAGTACTTACAAGAACATTCCTTGTCCATTTTCATTGCGCCGGATTACACTATATGGCTAAGTGAGTTTCTTCCTTTTAACCTTAACGAACCTCCTTTGAAATTAAAGATGAGCGGTGCCTTGTTCAATGAAATCTTTCATATTATCTCGTGGCGTCGTTATATAATAACGAAGCCAACTCGGCCACGTAAAATATGATGCATATAGATTCGTCATATATAATACATTCTAGTATCAATATTTTCAGATGTTCATACAGGCACGTAATGCTGTTATGTATGCAAGTCTAAAGAGAAACGGTTTTCTCATACCAAAAATTAAGGTTAAGATTAAATACTTGTATAATGCAAAAACACGGTGTACAATGGAAATGGTATATCTTCTACATTACATAAGTACATGAATCACTTGAGATAACAAAATACGTAGTACGTGTTATTCAGTTTGTTTTTAATGTACCGTGATAAAATTCCCCATAACTGTAAGTGTACAGTGTTGTATTTAGCATATTTCTATAGTTGGGCAGTTATGTCATGGTTCGTTCATAATTCAGCAACTTTTGTTCAATCGTGTACATAAGTAGTTTATTATATATGTAGCAAAATATTTTTATTCGATGCTCAGCTTACAGGCTAAATAAATTAATGAGTTTAGTGTCCCAATTTTTAGAAATATTGCAATGTGTGTGATTTGTACAGATAAGCATGAATGTGAAATATGGACCGTTAATACTGTTTCGTATATAAGCCGATTGGCTTCCGTAGTTATGTCATCCGTGTATGTTGAGAATCTTGGATAAATAAAGATTAATTATGAGATATACATACATTTCGCGGTTTTTAGCATTTTGTTCATTTCAACTTGCAGATTAAAAACGTCAATTCAACTCATTCGAAGATCATATAAAGAAAATTCATACATGAAAAATTAAACCCAACCAAACAGGCTCCTAATTTGCTTCATATTCTAAAGGCACGGGAATGCTACGGCAGAGATAAGGACTTGGGGCATGAATAAAATATTATGGTAAGTGAGTGCAGCGTGACCCGGAACTTTAATCAAACTTGGATCCAAAACAATTTGAGTGGCCCGGAATTCAGTAACACATATTCCCTACTACTAACTAAGAGATAGAATCCATCATAAAGCACGGTTACTTATGCTTATGAAATCAAAGCGTGTAATTAAAGTCTACTACTAAAAGTAATGCAAAAATAAACACGCGATCATACAGCTTGCTTATACACAATGTGTGTTATTATTATCATAATAGTTTCCAGTTTCAAACCGTAAAAGTTATATCGATGACGTAAGCTTTAGTACATAGTACGCAGCATGGTTACTTACAATATATGTATCTATATATATGGTATCTATATTTGAATGATTAATTTAATTATTAGTAGTGGTGGTTGAATATCCGATAAGTGTACCTCCCAACATCATATCCATTTCCGTGCGCTTAGCTCCTTTAACCGTTTATCAGAAAGTGATCTGCCTCGCCTCATTTGGATTTTGCTCACCTGGACAATACGGACACTTGAGCCTGTAAAAAGTGGAAAATATGATATATACTCAAACTGTTATTTAATAATTGTTCCTAGTGATTGTTCAATAATAAATAAATAAATAATAATTACTTGTTCCCCGAAGCAAGCTTATGAAGAGCATCTCGTGAAATTACATGACCACAAGTCAACCGCATTGGAGGATTAGACTCCGAAGCCTGCTGGCGGAGAATTGGACAGGCAAACACGGAATGATAGTGGAAATCCTTTCCCAGATCGATTTCAATCTAAAATTGTATCATAAAAGTCAAGTTTTATACAGTTGAATAGGAGGTGAACAAATGTATAATTAGGCATGATGAATATGATGTATTTAAAAACTATCGTAACTTACAGGTAGCTCATCTTTGCCACTCCATATATTGGCCACTTGGCGAGCTTGCATTACTTGACATATGTTCAACAGAGCTGGTAATGCTACACATCCAGCAGAGAAACTGAAACATATCATCAGAAATTTGTGTAATGATTCTGCATATATAATAAACGAGGTTTAACACTATCATCACATTACCATACGGCCAACGGAGAATCAACTGATAGTCCAAGTCGTGCGCACGCATCACGGGTGAAAGTATCTTGAATATCTTCCCATAGATTGTTGTCGAAGAGGTGAGAATACGGCGAAGATTCTATACCTCCAGATATGAAGACCAGCGCACCCATCAAGACTTGAATTTCTACAGAGTTTTATGAAATTATTATCATTTTAAGAAATAATGTCAACTACTACTTTTAGCTACTCATCTATAGCAAAAAAATCTTACTACTACTAAAAGAGTGTTTCAAAGTACCTTTTTCATGCCGCTTAACAAACTGAGTAAAATTCGTTCTTGCGTACGTAATTGCTTGGGACTGTTGAGTCGGCCCTTCCTTGAGTAGATTTAGGAACGCAAGACGATGTAATTTAAACTCCAAACTTGATCCCTGTTGCAGTAACGCTTGGCGATTTTCTCCAGCCCATTTTAATGCTGGCTCCAAATTGTGCAATTTTAAAGCTTCTAAAATTCGATGAAGCTCTACGAAAGGCTCTTTGTACTTTGGATCCAAGCACAACCCAGATTCCTAAAAATATACGAGTGCAATAAATAAGTAGCTGCTTACCCACGACTACTAAAACAGTTTTGTTTGACGTATGACTTACAACGCATAAATTATCACCAATATCAAGCAGCCCTTGACGGTATAAATGCTGACAAATGACCTGAGTCAAAATTTTATCGCGCTCTCCACTAAATATACCATCACGAGTTATGGAGCCAAAGTCTGGAGTAAAGTTCTGCAAGAAATTGCCAAATTGCCTATGTAATTTAAAAAATATATATTCTGAAAGTCATTTTAAAACTTTTCCCACAGTTGTGGTTCCCGAATCCGTAGCAATTCTGCTAACACATAGCTCTGCTCATATTTCACATCAGTGTAATTCAGCTCTTCGTCTCCGCGCAACACTGTAAACGTTAAAATACAGCTTTGAATTCAACTTCGAGGGTTTTTTTTAGACAAATAGACAAATTTAGGATTTTAGGGTGAAAATAGAAAATAAAATTGCACTTACATAACGTAGCTTTGAGTTCATTAATATAAGCAATCTGTTCATCAATCCTTGCAGCCGATTCTTCAGAAACGCCACCAAATTTACTGGTGACCTTATCCAACTCCCTCTCCACAGCTTCACAAACTTCCATCGTTGTAAGATCAGGACTACTTTGCTGCCCCGAAGATAAGTTGACCCCTGGCCTTGCACTTGCTGACTCCGTAGCTGCGTCAAGACTATCTGCCCCCTCCGGAAGATTCTATTAAATTTTCACGAGTTTTGAACGAACATAAAATAAACTTTAAACTCAGCGACACACTATTCTACGATTAGTTAATCTTAACGATTAGCCTTGATCCAAACTTATCGTGATATTACAGCACAAAAAAGACTTACCTGGCTCGTACACAGGTAACCAAGTTAAAATGGTTTATAAAATTATTTTGAAAGCTATTGCATTGTATCAACCTAACATCTCAGCATTACAAACGCAATTCGTAATACCCACAGTTTATGGGATTTCAACTACAGAAGAACTAATGAATTCATAAAATTCAGCTGCAAATACTTAAGTAATAGAGTCAAGCCTGTGTTTTGTAAGCGCTAACTTAACACTGTCATAAAATTAATCGCTTTTCAGGTAAAGGTAATTTTACATAAGACAACTGCGTAATATTATTATGCTCTTTCTTTACTTTTGTCCTATTATTATTATTATTATTGTTGTTCAAATACTTCGCCTGGTTCCGAATATACACGAAAAGAGAACAAGTTCTAGCTCGTTCAACACAGATGGTAGAGACAAACTTAGCAATATACATTCTGCAAGCAACACAGACGTCAGACAGACACAATACATACTTAGCATAAACACTTAACAGATGCTTTGTTCATTTTCGTTTGTTTCAGCATGCGATCCATGAAATTCATGTTGATGGGCTGTAAACACTGGAAGAAAAAATAAACCTTAAAAGAGCCAAAACAAATAGGATTGTATAACGGTTCCCCCATTGTTGAGAAGGATGCAAATTTGGATATGGATAATACATAAGGATATACATATAATTTTCCCCATTATATAGCAATACATTGTTGCAGCGTGATATTTCAAAATATTATCAGATTAATTCGAAATTTTCGACAAGTTCTGAAGCCACAATTACGGAATAGAGGAACAAATTCGTTCAGCTGCGTACTAATCCGAATCGTTTAAATTCACAATTACGACCTTTCAGATTACCCCCATTTTATTTAATGTCTATTAGCGTAATGATATTTCTAGAATTAAATCTTTCTTTTAAATAGTATTTTTGACGCATGCTACTCTGCATGCATGCAGAGTAGCATGCATCAAATAAATACCAGACTGTACATTGATCTATTTCTACAATTAATTTAAATTGAACGATGGACCCCCATGCAAGCTAAGCAAAGAGCACAACATACCTTCAAAGCATAATCATCCTCGTATTTTCTGATAAATGGAGAGATATTAATAATGAAATTGCAATATAATTAAGAACAATAAAACTCCAGTTCAAATAAAATTCACGAACCCTTCGAATAACCCTTCCCCATCCAATGCGCACAAAGTCGCGCAAAAATGGATCGTATCCTGCAAAATCATCCAGTTCGTAGTCCCTGTTCTCCACATATTCACGTAAGTCTACCACTACTCGGTCATCCATGTCGCTTTCAGGAAGATCTATTTCCATAAAAAATCTCTGCCTATTTGGCATCTCTTCTGAAATGAAACAAACACAAATGACGTTTCACTAAAAGGGCTACACCGTAGCTTAACTAATAACTTGTATTTACAACAAAATATCAATCACACAGAACACAAATAAACTACCTTTGACATTTACAAAATAATTAAAACTTTGACCATAAAAAACCAAGACTAGCTATGAATTTTAGACTTGTGTAATCAAAAACACGTGAAAAGCAGTACAAACACTTACCTACTCAAAAACGTGATAGTCTTGAAACTGTTTTGTAAATTAAAGCTTTCAACTACCTAGAACGAATAAAGTTACTTATCAGTTCCGTTGTTGCATCTCAGTTTATCGGGGGTATTACGAAATAGGTATAACCAATTATTACCTGAGAAGCTGCCTTTAAACTGGTACGGAGATATTTCTGTCAAGTAAAACAAAGAATTAGCAATTTCGTGGGTTCAAATTTGAGCCTACTATTGCCTACTTGCGTATTACAAGAACCAAATAAAAAATTATTGAGCAGTTCACAAAATCAAAAGTAAATGATGTTTAACCAGCAAGAAGTATGCTGCTTTGGTTTCAGTTATAGAAGCTCTAACTATTAACTTGTACTTGTAGTTTTTTTTATTTGTGACAGACGTTGACTAGGTAACAGAAATGACTGAATCGGAGTTTATTCGGTTGAGTAAAGATTAATAAAAACCTTGTTTGTACTGACTAGCTGTCCGTTAAATATATACGTGAGAAAAACAATTATTATTATGTTATCAAACAGGTTGAATTTAGGACTAACGTAATTACCAGTTAATTTATTACAGCTGAAACTGAAAATTGTTAATTGAATCAGTAAATCAACAACCAGTAGTCACAGAGGTGACAAAAACTACTCAAAACCAGAATGACTCAAGACTAAATGCACCTAAGCCGGCCAAATGAGAAATGAAATAGGAGACAAGAAGAAAAACAAAGAGCACGAGGATAAGAGCAACAAGAATAGCCGAGATCTGGAGACACACACTCGAGTGGCTCATCTCAAGAAGAGTGTCTCATATAGTCTCTTTGTGTGTAATGAGTTGATTCGTAATCAAGCCGAACCATGTACTAAGTACGTTTAGTGTGCTTCGTTTTGTCAACTCACACTCTCTCTGCAATGAGATCCTCTTGCTGCTTCCTTACCCGCTCAGTTTTTATTAGTGACCGATAGGATTTCTGACTGCACTGATATGTATTAGTTCCACCGAAGAAAGATACGAAAAGTACTGGAATATTACTGGCGTGATGTTGATTGATGCTGATACGACAAACGAATGGTACAGAAGAAATCTGTCTGCATAATATACAACACTGATAAATATGACCCATTATGGGGATTTAAAATAGTTGGATAAAATCCTACACATACTTAATGTAAACTGGGGACGTTGGATAGATAAGTTAAACTACTGAAAGGGTAATAACATTATGGAGACACTGAAATGAAAATGACCTAATATAAATGTTATAATAATAACTGGCAATAAAAATGGCAATAAAAATGTACTGGCGCGTCGTTACTCTTTTGAGCTGTTACCAATCTACCTTACTAAACTGCATTTACAAAAAATAGTTAGAATGAAAGTTTCATACCAAAACGAAAATTAGCAAAACAATTTAAGGGCACAGACAGAAGTAATTAGAATGGTAGGCATTCATGTCTGGAAGCTACCTACACAAACGTCCTCCTGTATAGTAAGGTATGCACCTTTATAACTAAACTAGAATGAGCTTCTTAACTTGGTCGAGAAAGCCATAAAATAATTTCTGAGAACGAAGTGGCTTAAATGGATCACAAATGAATTATGATAAGATTTTTTACTAAAATATATGTATCGACTGCCGATCAGTAGTCAGGAGCCAACAATCCTGCCGAATTCGGAGAACTGTTCCTGCGTATAATAACCATGACAAAACTCGTGTAATATATAGCCTAATACAAACATAATAATAATAATATGTAACATTTATGCACCAAATGGATGGGGTATGGGTTTAAGCTAAGTATGTGTAATTTGGGTATTCAGAGATGAAACTTTTTTAGATTTACGTGTTATGAAGTGTGATACGGATTTAGGGTTCTTAAAAATACTATCGGAAATACAATTAGTGTTTGCTCGACAATATTTCCATCCTAACCTTTTAACCTCTCATGTAATAAACAATTATGTTTAACTTACAGTAATTCAAAAAGGATTACGCGTACGACGCTGTTAGAAGGAGTAGTGGATCTTGGAAGATTTTTTTGGAGGAGGTTTGATGTGCGTTGTTCACGTTTAGGTTGAACTTGATACTCTTAAAGATTAAGTTTGCATTTCTAGGAACTATTGGCGACACTGCCTCTCCAAGGTCGTACTCTGTAATGAAATGATGGCTTAGAATATTCTAAGTTATGGATGAAATACAGCAGCAAGGACACCTAAACTCCAAATCCCTCGGTACTTAAGAAAACAAACTCATTCATGTTGAAATTGAAAAATGAGTTCATACGTTGTACACACATACGTTTATCCATGGACTCCAATCCCTTCTCATTGGTTAAGTCATATCTTCGATTGTCGTCTAATTTTCATATCTTTCGATTCAGTGGCTATGCAAAAATGCTAATCTGCTCATTAAAAGTAGTCCTTCACTTTGGGAAGAATGTCTCCAAAGCTTACTTTTTTGGGTGAGGCATTGGCTTTGGTTAAGAAGTCAGATTGAAACTCGTAGCGTCTATATGACTGTACCCAACAGTTTCCTCCCAGAACAAAATATTATATAGTTTTGATAATTTCTGAAATATCATGTTTTGGTCGCAGGTTGCAGTTAATATGCCAATGTTGTGCAAACCACTTACAGCTTTGTTTCCTACATTTACGCATTTCTGTTGTTGAGTCGCATGGGTTTAGGTGTGAGCATGCTTGAAACTGGACAAACGCAGGGAAGCAAATTACGAAATACAAGCGAACCATAGCAATCACATCACTTGTAAGGAATATATCATGTTGCTCAATCGTATTTTATTCACCACTTGTTTACAACATTTGCATCGGTTGGCAAAGAACATGAAGACATAAAAAAATCCTCATGAGATGAAATTATAGGTTATTCTTTACGTATTATTATCTCACAGTCAGTGTGTGTTAACTCCTCTCTTTGCCTCTTGCTCCTCTGTATTGTACAGATTGTATGCTATCAAACAAAAGGGGAAAAACTTTCAATGCAAAGTCAAAGAAAATATTTAAAGATTAAAGTAACTGAAGAGGAAACTGAGACATAAAATAATATGATGCACTCTACTCTTAACCTGATGAGGTTAAAGGTACATATGGAAAAATAAATTAGTTTTACAATCTTTTAGTCAAATTCATTCTCTTCGAATTCAAATGAAGTTTCTTGTAGATAACGAACTGAATGAAAATGGATAGATTTTTGTTTTGAATAAGCTTGTCATGGTAAGAATAACTTGATGATAATATGATGTGTGCATTAATTCTTGGTCCAAATTGAAGTTAAAGTTGTTATCATAAAAATACGACATGTTGAAATGCACTTAATTTTCAGTTCATGTATCAAATTAAAATTGACAAGCAAGATCAAAAGCTAATGTCGACAAGGGATGTCTTAATTCAGAATTATTTACCAATGTTGTAAGGGTATCAGTACCCTTTCAGGTAGTTCTCTTCATATGCCATCGAAGTGTTGTTTCAAAATCAATTTATAGCAAAGGTATCATCAATATGCGCATGATAATGCTAGTACAGCTCCGTTTTTGTTGTATGAGGTACAAGTTACAAGCATGCCTCGAACTCCTTCATACAACCGGATTCCGTGGAAATATGTCGATAGTGCAACTGGCAACCATAGTATTTTGAAACCTGTAGTGGAAATGGCATGCTTGGCATGATATTAAATATCAATGGAGTTTGTGCTAATTATCACAATGGGAATGTTTTATTTTACATACATAATAAATGTGTGTGCCGAAAGTTCGATTCGACGCTTCCCAATTCCGTTCAAGATTGCGATTACGCCCTACGTTACTCCTGGTACTTTTATTTCATTTGTACAACAACCATGTACTTTTTCGATTTTTGCAGTGGTACAATTACCCAAGGAAAGCATGTACAACGGAAGCTCGAAATTGACGTTGAAAAACGAAGCGGTGTAGCGCACTAATAGAGTAAAAAGAGAAGCTAAATCGTCTATTATCATGGCTTGTATGAGTGTTGAGCGCAAATCCCATGTACAAATTGAGCTAGCAAGATTGTAATGCAGGGATGGATGTACCCGAACGTATATGTATCTACATGCCTAATTGTAAGTAATCCAAAACATTTTTTGCAGTCTCACTGACATTTTAGCTGCAAGTTGCAATGTTTGATGTTGGAGGAAAACCTTGTGTTATTATCCTGACATGATATGATGATCGTTGTGGTGGGAACAGTATGGAGTATGGACCGAGGAGGCCTACTACTTTTTCCAAAATACGCACCAACTTTATCTTTTCACATGCATTATTAGAGGTTTAAACATAATGTCATGTAAAAGGTACAAACTCTCGATTCTCTCTCCGTCTTCGCTCCCAATGTACATAATAATCTGACTATCTATACCAAAAGAATTGTCCTCTCTGTGTATATACTTCCTTCTTTTATGTGCAGTTCTATTTTTTGTATGCATATTATGTATAATCGTGAACTTGTATGTGGATTGTGGGTACATAATAAAAGCTAGGTACATACATATTCATATGCTTATGCATACTGTTTGACTGAAAATAATCAGGGTTGGTCACCGGTCGCCTACCTTTGGAACATTTTAGGCTGCTAACTAATATACCATGCACAAATCGGATTATTTCAAATCTTCTCTGCTCACACATGGAAAGCACGCGCATTGTCTATTAAAGCTCATCATGATTATTACTCGCTTGTAATCTATAATGGGTATCTGGTATTACATATATTTAGCTTATTGTCACCTGCTACAATTCATGCAATGTCAGTTTTTCTGAGTTCTACTCATTTTTCTTTCATTTTTCAGTCATCTCATGTGATGCTAAGGTTAGAGGATCAAGTTAAAATTTTGAATAATTAAATGGTAAAAATTGGACGATTTGTTGTATAAAAACCCTGACATTGCTAAAATAGTATGCAGCTACAGGCAGTATACTTTTTTACGCTTTATAATGTTGAATGTAGAAAACAACGGAAACACTGGCAGAAATACTGAAGGAACGGTAACGAGAGAAACAGCCAATAAATGGAGTATATTGTGTGCACATAATTCCCACAATATTTTCTCTACTATACTTCCTTACACACATGTATGTGTACAGCATGCAGCCAGACAGACTGACAGTCTCACAAAGCTTAACAAACTCAAGAAGTATTTTTTTCGGACTGAACATGCTTGCAACCAAAGATTTTTGTCTATTCTTCTTTTTGGATATAATAATATGTACATTTTGGGCTTTCATTCTCCTTGCGGTATGTAAAGAGAGGCAAAAGTTGTTGAAGCAAGAAGTATGTATGCTCTAAAGTTGCATATTGAACTCAATGCTGGTGCTACAGTTTTCCTACTCATAATAGCACCAACCGTACGTACAATAAATATAAGAATGTGCCTGCCTGCACTGCTGAAGATTGAAAACTTTAACCTTATACGTCGTATATTTGATATCAAAATATTCTTACAAAATGTCCGCTGCCGGAAAACTGTTTCGACTGTTGTATACTTTAAAGTTTTAGTTAGACAGTTAGTTAGAACACAACTTTACAGTTGTAGTTAATAATACATCTTTGTTAGTTTGTCCTTTCTTACATTATAAATTGAAGCTGAGGATAGCTAACTAACTAACTAAAATTGAGAATAATTAAGGCATTTAAATACGTTTAGGCACTCTTTAAGTGCTCTCATTGTCTATAGCAAATATTTAAATTCATACGACTGTTTGAGAACTTGATTTGACTAAATAACCAATTTACTCTATGTAGCATAAAGCACCTTAGATACTTTAAACTACATTGTGTATGGAGTTGCGACGGATGGTTTTTAGTGCGCAGACACCCCTACAGATCTCGCACTTGAATAGGCAAAGCAACCTCACCGGTGCTTAATTTCCAACGCGTCGAAGAGCATTTTCAAGTCCCATAATATCATTTATCCATCCCGTTCATGTTATATAACATAGTTGATAGTAGCACTAAAAATATACACACATATATTGAGCTCTCGGCTTGAAGCATGCCCCATGCATTTAAAGAAGCGACATTACATCCATATTATCATAAACTTCTACGGCTTAGCTCTCTTTTACCCTGATTCTCTTCCCAACTCAACCTCATAGTCATGAAGACTGAAGCTCAGAACGGCGCTGAGAGCATCCATATAAAACCAAACTATGTTACAACTCCACAACACAACCCTCTCATTGAGCTCCGTATATACATACGCGTACATTCAGCAATGAGTACATTGTACGTACATTACTTGCAGAGACATTCTGTTTTAAAACACCATGTATGAACTTAGTATACACGTATGTATGTATATGCCATACTCCACACTGCATACATAAAAACACACAACTGCAACTGAACAAACTTGAGCTGACTACAGCTATACGGCATGAACAAGTAGAGAATACACAGCCTCCAAAAATCAAGCAGCAGCAAGCGAAAAAGCTAAGGAAAAGACTTTCTTCTCCTTGATGAGGGAACCTCAACTTTAATAATCAAAAGACTGGAAAAAGGGCTAGCGCTATATAGACAGTATCATGATAAGTAACTAATCACGATCATCATCATCACTACCCCACGCTAGTTTTGCATAACTAGAAACAGATCAGTGCTTTATTACAATTAATGACCATTGTGTCCAGCAGTGTACTCTACAGCGGATTTTGTTTAGAAACGTCTTGTCAGGATTTCGTATAGCCCATGCATACGCGCAAAGTTGACAACATCCCAAGAATGTGTGTGACCATCTCGTATATGTGCGGAACTAGGATAACCTTAGCAGGTCCGATAATACCTAGTAAACTCGCAAATAATCAATGATTTGAGTGGACGCCAGCACGGTTAGAGTAGCAGTTTGACGAAAAATCCACAAAGCGGCACCGCTCCACTATAATAGCAATTTCTGCTACATCTTGCAATTAAAAATTGCTCATTTTTCGTTCAAGACGAGCGGCTGGAATGGGATGATGAGTATTTGGGATGATGACACCACCAAGAAATTGCATGTTGATTAATATGTAAGACTCTCCGATTTTGGCCTCATTGATTAGCGATCTTTATATGTGGTTGCTAATGTTCGGCATGCACTCTGGATGCATTAAGAGATGAGGATGAAGGTCGAAGGGCGTACGAGACATTGAAGTGAATGGATTTAATGGAAATCCACATACAGAGCGCCATTTAATAACCAATCTAATGGAGTATCTACTAATTGTCTCCAGTTTATTAAACTATGTCAGAACACGAAATGGATTGTGAGACGTTGTTGAGTTAGTGATACAGATGAGAATTCGAAAATTAGAAAGAAAATGCAACCCCAACGAAAATTGTTTTTGCTCATGTGGCTTCAATGAAACAAGATAATGTTGTTTGATACGTGGTACCAAAAGTGATAATGTGATGAAGTGTGTTTCATACATGTACTTAATCCAAACAAACTCAGTGAAATGAACCGAGAGCCAAGGAGGTTTTATTGATGTATTTAAGTGTATTAGTACATAGTAACATTTAAATAGCTTATAATTTTAAGGAGTGTAGTATGTAGCGCTGGGAATGTTACTAGTATCCCCGTGATTAACAGACGATTGTGGACGTGGGTCTAGTTTGTTTGGTTAAAGGTAATAGTTTCGTAACTCCAATTCAAGCTTTTCTATTTACCTACATTATTAGGTAGCTGAATTATTTCATAAGGCAATTTTAGCACAAATCGTTTAGAAACATAAATGCGAACTTTTGAAATGTGTGTCCCGGATTAGTTTGTAGGTTCGGAAATAGGACAGATCTTACGTTTAAAAAACAAAAGCCAGTATGAATACATTTTTAAAGAGCTTTTCTTCCTATAGCAGAAACTTCTACATACAAAATTGAAAATTTGATGAACAAGAACTAGTATAAATGAGTGAACTACATTCTATGTAAAATATGAAAGGATTGAATATTGAATAAAAAACCAAGCGCAAATTGCAGCGTTGGAATCAGTTGCTACAATGGATTGTGGCTAACAGTTTCTGTTGGTAGGAAGGTAGAAGTACGGACGATAGTACAGATTTCGCAATTTAGTGAATCAAATATGTATATAATATTTTGAAAAAGTGTTAAACACAAGAATGCTGTGATGTTTTGAGGCCTAGAAAAAATATTCTATTGTTCCGAAATCAGATAATGGCATTGATGGAGTTGAAATTATATGAAAACTGTCCACTTTAAAATAAAGATTCATTGCAACTATGGTTTTAATTTTTACAGGTACCACAGCAAACACGGCGATAGTCTTGCGAGGAGGGAGTTATGAGCCAGTTATCGGCTATATCATATGAGCCCTGTTAACAGTCACTTGATAAGTGGCAAGTGATGCCTATAATTTACTTGTTATACTCTATACATTAAGGTACTACCGTTAGTAGTACGTTGTTACAACCTTTTGCTCAAAAGAAGCAAGTGTACTTTCATAGGCGTGGAGTTTTTAGCTCAATTGCTGGAGTAAAGAGAAAGTCTATTACAGTTAAATACGTGGCCGAATGCTTGTTTCTGGGTTGAATTTTACACCCACTTTGGTGATAAAACACCAAAATTTCCTCCAGAAGCTCCCGTCAAAAAAACTCATCCAAAGTGACTCGACGGCGTCATAAAGATCTTTCTCTGACGTTGAAATCTCCAACGCCCATAGACAGGTAATTGAGAAGCTACTCCTTCAAAATTGAATAATAATGTAAAAGTTGATTGGAATACTAATCTGAAATAATTTTTGTACATCAGCTCAAAGCTGGAGCCGCCAGAGTCTGCGTTAGGATCCTCTGGAACTAATAATTTGTGGACAAAGTCGATCATCTCACCTAACACAACGGGAAGCGACCCCACAGGTGGGGGCACTAGGCCTTTTGCGGCCACCCCCAACAATCAAACAACTTCACCGTTCTCAGCTCCTGGGACGCCGAACGCTTATCAGGTACTAAAAATTAACTTGTGTTCTCTGAAGAATTTTTTTTTTGAATTTGTATATCTCAACTATAACAATTGTATTTCTT
Organism: Orchesella cincta; assembly: GCA_001718145.1. Lineage (NCBI taxonomy): Eukaryota > Metazoa > Arthropoda > Collembola > Entomobryomorpha > Orchesellidae > Orchesella > Orchesella cincta. Next base: position 128,953 of record LJIJ01000357.1, read on the forward strand.
TTCTGTTTAGGGTGGGGGCGGGGGAGGCTACCCAACAAGCGGGAGTGTTCCAGCTGCAGGAAGTCCGTTTACCCCTCAAGGAGGCGCAGCCTCCGGCGGGGGACCTTCTACACCGTGCCCTCCTCCTCATTACGCGCATTCACCAGCGCCTTCAGGATCATCTACCCCAGTTGGGTTAACTCACACGGTCCACCACCGGGCCTCCTTTTCCACCTTCCGGTATATACAACGGACCCAACTCTCCATACTTTTCCAATAACTTTCCACCGTCCGGCGGCCCACCACCAAGACCGTTACAAGGGTCACGTCCAAACCAATCTTTCCCACCTTACTCATCCGGAGGGCCATTTCCTCCTGGAGGACCGGGAAACTCTAATTTCGGACCTCCGCCTTTCCCTGGACAGCCGTTTCAGCAACACATACCACCAGGTAGTGGTAACACTCACAATGAGCACATAAAAATTACTTTGTTGGAGGCATCACCCTCCCATTTTTAATTGTTGCGTAACCTATTATTAACCTTTAATTTAAACATTACATTTATGACTACAGGCCCTCACCTGCCGCCCGGTCCACCGCAGAACTCGTCTGGGATGCCGGGACTCATGCCTGATAGGATACCTGACCATGGGTAAGTACTTTTTTGCATTTTCATAGAAATAACGTCGGGGTCAATGGTCAACTGATGTCAGAAACTTTGTGTCATTTTATGAATATCTCTATTCATTCTGCAATTAAAAATATCACCAGTGTCAATTATCGAATATGGCATTATTTAGTTGGAAATCAACTATCAGATTTCTAAGAATCCAATGATTGGTATTTCAACGTAACCCACGTTTAATTCAAGATGCCATTTTTTTGCTTTAATTGCATTATATTTTATCATCTGTCATCATATTATTACTATTAATTTTCCATTGCAAAAGGATTGCTAAAACTAATCGTTGAAAAACCACAAATTGTAACCTTCAACTTTTTAGTTACGGCAAGGGAAAACTAATATCGTTTTAAACATAACGTCTTTCTATCTCTTCCCAATAAAATACAATTCAATGTACAACGCTTCCTATCAGCACATGGTACATATCCACATCTGTAAATTATCCTACACAAGTAATTGCTATTTGAATACTGGTTTCCCCTTCTGATATCAAATTTGAAACCCGAGAAACCACTACCAAGGGCCTATTATGTTGCAATTAGGATTTGGAAACAACTCACTTCTTTTATAGTCTGTCTCCAGGAAAAAATATTGATACCAATTCTAAAAAGAGTATGACAATTTTTACCACAAGTTGTTGACACTCGTGTTCGAGATAACTCAGGTCGTTTATGGTCGACGAGGAAGGAAGCTGCGACTGATAGAGCTGGTTTCTTAAGCCCACAAAAACATGTTGCTCGACATTTTGACGTATGCATAGTGTACATGGAAGAAAGTCGTGATGATATGATGTGGTGAAAGTCGTGTGGGGCTAAAACATATAGATGGTGTTACCACTTACATGAGCTTTGCTCTAACAAGCAAGCGTTTCATTCCAAGCATTCGTCATTGTGTTACTGGTTGGTTTGGCGTTTTTGGCCCATAAGGTTTCTTCCAATCACTGTTTCTTCTTACCTTTATTCTGCGATGATAGGGTATTACAAACAGGATAATATAAAAATCATTAAGTTTCATTGAAACTCCCATATATTGGAAATCATAAGAGTTCCTCAAAGTTTTCCAAGAACCACGAATGTAATCTCGTCTGAAAACATTTTAATAATGCCCCGTTTTCTCCATTCATCTAATGAAAACCCGCTGAAGTGTGTAATATGGCATGTGAGTATGCTCAGATTCGAGACATGTATTATTGTGACAATTGTTAATTATTCTTCTTCCACCGACTTATCAGACTTGAAGTAATTGAAGGCAATGAAATGAGTCTGTCTGATACAAGCCTTATACAAGCCTTATACAAGACCAGTATGCTCACATAACATACTTGAAAGTACTCTTGAGCCTCCACAGTCTGAGATTCATTGGAGCAAAAAGGATTTCTCGGAATATCTCATTTCAAAATTACCAGGTATTGTTAGTTTCTTCATGTAAAATAGAGCAGAATCAAGGTAAAACAGAGGGAGCATGTCATGATTTTTTTTGAGTCGTCAGTTGTTCCCTTCGTTCGTTGTTTGAAAGCATGCGATTCCCTTTTACCAAGCTAGCTGAGCTAGCTACCAAGAGAGAGTTTAAAGCAGGTTGTTTTTTGTGAGCCAGCATAGCAAAGCACCAGCCAACACACAAGACACAAATGTCAGTAAGTTTTACCGCACATATTGTGCATCTTCAACTTTGTATATTATCTTCATCCATATTATTATGTATATACATATTCTTTTCAAAGCATTTTTATATTTTTACCCTTCAGATGAGCCAGTGAGAGAGAGAGTGAGCGTGCACATGTTGTTGTATCTTTGTTCTAGCGTGTTTGTGCTCTCACTCACTCACTCTTTCATAGTTGCTATTCTTGCTTTTAATGCCGTGCAAACTTGGTGTGGTTTTGTCTGATGCTGATACTACTGGCACTATCATGTTCACGATGTGTAAGTGAACATAGTTTTGTATGTAAGTATGTTGGTTACACTAGTTTTCACTCACCCTGGAGAGAAAGCCTTGGACCACTTTAGCAGTAGACTGAAGAAGAAAAGTGGAAAAATGAACATTACGCTGAGAGAGCACTGAATGCATGGAATATAAATACCGTTGTACCTACCTGTATGAATACAGCATACAAAATCCTCTTATATGAAACTGGTGTGTTTGTGTGCTTTGGTGCACATGTACTGAATTTCACGGAGCACACACCAATTTGCAGTTTTGTCGACATAATGTTTTCGGTCAAAGGGAAGACTTTTACATGCACACTTTGTACAGGAAGTATCTATGCATCTATTTTTTTTGAAGTGGACACTTTTGTATTTTTATGCTCAGCATAAAATAACGTACTAATTAAAAAAGGCACATTGATATCTCACTGTAGAAAATGCATTCACGCATCAACAACTATGGCAAAAGTGGACTATCATTTATCACAGTGTTTGAGCTCATGAGCATGTGTTTTTCGCATTGAATCTTGTAGTGTTCATGTAATACCTGCTTTTGGAAAGGGACAAATGTATTGATGAAAAACATTTCCAGCATGGCTTCATTGGACTCATATTACGTGTAAAAATGAATTCTTGTTTGCTGTCATCCTTTCTGCTCTCTCCTGTTAGCTGGTTCGCAGAAAACAGTTCTTGGGTGACCTAACAAAATTGAGTCAGTAATTATATACGTTACTGAGGATAAGTAAGTACATAGGTTTGTCGTGCTTGATATAACTCTTGCCATTCCATTATTGCGCCACTTCATACTTCCAAGTTGGTGCAATGTTGAATGTTACCTCTGGCTGGAGTAGTTATATGTATTAGAGTTTCTGAATGTGCTGGAAATTTGGAGCTAGTTTGTTCTTTCGAACGCGCTCATCTATGGTAAATGTGAAAGCTTGGATGTATGTACATATTTGGGAACGTAACGTAACAAAGTATGCATGTGTACAAACGTGTATTCGTCGTCTGCTTGGGTAAAATCGATATCCAGCTTCGGACGAGTGCCTCCGTATTCGTCGCCCAGGGTCGGTTCTCCTTACGTATATAATAGAAATGTTATCGCGAACTCTTTCTTCCTCTCGTTTTTCGTCATTCCTGGTTTCTATGCAAGAATGATGTGATGATTCAGGTTGGATTTAAAAAATGAAAAACTACCTTGCTTCGTAATACCCAAATATTTCTTTAGGCACATGCACTAGCATAGATAAATGTCGATGTTGCTGGTGGTAATAACGGTAGTTTGGTAATGGATATACAACAATGATAGCGAATAATAGCAATCTCTCAAGTAATGCAAGGCTGGCCGTATCCCACTATTTATACATTTCCATGCGATCACCGACACACAAACATGCGGTTTAGTAGGAAAACGAAACTGTTGCTGCGGCAAACATTTATTGCCAGTCGTCCCATGTGTTTTTTACTTTTATTCTGGTCATAAAATGATACATACACATAACATTCCAAGGATGCTCAATGATTTTGAATACAAGATCAATGTCATCATTTTCTCTTGAACAATGTCTCAAAAAAGTTCCGTTCGACATCATCGCCACTCCATTCATTTTGGGCACATGGTGAAGCAGGTTGCTTGATGCAGATTTTAGGTGTGCTTTTTCAAATGTTATGCTGGCTAATTATATTTGAGGCTTCACCTCTCATTGTCATCCAAGTATATATGGTTGTATTTTTCCTTCGATATTTGGACCTTCCAAATATTATATGAGTTTAGGGGGAAAATTCCGTTTTATGACTTTCGTTCTAGTTAACGCACACGAAAGAAAAGGATGTTTCAAGGGTGTCTTTCTTATTAAATTTGTCAATATGCTGGTTCAATTGTCATACATTATTTCAATGGTCGAAGTCTAAGGAGCTACAGCGGGTTGACGCGATATAGGGTTTTGTGTGACACACAAAAGACAAGAAATCCAACAACGATAACATGTAGCGACTAACTACGTATGTACCGGCTTTGTTGCATGGGCGATGGAAGCGCAGGCATATTTATATTGAGCGTTGTATTTGTATCAGGGTCGAATGTTTGTAACGCCGATGCCTTTCTAAAGAGATATGCTACATTTCCAGTAGGAAAGTAACCAAAAGTTCTCTTTTTCTTTTGCCCAGCTGAAAAGTTGGCTGTGATGTGAAATATAATGTGTAATAGAGTTGGTGTACAATAATACAAGCTTATGGTAGGCTGGT